>ML802264.1:225519-247405 GCA_009831015.1 Picea engelmannii
TCTTGGTGAGATGCCAAGAACAAGAAAGTTGCAGCATTCTTGTTGAGAGAACAAGAGAGAGCAAGAGAGAGGTTGAGCTGAGAAAAGAGACAGCATTTGCCGAAGGAGAGAACGCATCCCAAAGCAAAGAGAAGTACGGATTTTAGACAACAAGGAAGAACAGTCCGTACCATACGGATTTGTGGAGGTCATACAGCATGTAATGTGCACATAAATTGAGGAGGACAATAGCTGCAATTTCTGAGAGTATTGGCATGCATTCCAAGGTTGCCATACAACATTTGTTGGCACAGAAATTGAGGTAACTGCTGCAATATATTTCTGAGTGTATTTCTGTACAGTCCATACAATCTTAGCAGAGTTTTGGCACAAATTTTGAGATAGTCCGTACAACATTAATTGTTGGGGGCAGCCGTACAGTTATTCGAATTTCTGGTTCAGAAATTGAGGAGCAAAGCTACAGGAATGTCCAGATAAGTTTGTGTAAATATATGAAGATGAATAAGCTGTAAAAGAATTTCTCAGAAGCTCATAAATAATACAAATCCCTCTCTCACTGGTTTTCCCCTTGTGGGTTTTTCCAGGGTCGAAGTTAGACCAAAATTCTTTGTGTCTATATTTTCTGAGTTTTGCATATTACTGATATTTTATTTCTGTGTTGAAAACGATGTTCATAATCCTCATGTTTCAGTTCTGAAATTTATTTTCTGTTAAGTTTTTTATATGTTGAAACACCAGGCTGTAGCTTATGCTAAAACACTAGGTTGTAGCTTATGCTGAAACACCAGGCTGAGTATATGCTGAAACACCAGGCTGAGTATATGCTGAAACACCAGGCTGTAGCATATGCTGAAACACCAGGCTGAGTATATGTTGAAACACCAGGATGAGTATATGCTGAAACACCAGGCTGTAGTATATGATGAAACACAGTGCTGATGTTGAAACACCAGGCTGTAACATATGCTGAAACAGTGCTGAAACTGAGTTTGGCATTTAAATTTGACTGAAAAGACACCGAGACTGAAACTGGGATGGGATTTTGAAAAATTAACAATTTGATCACTCTTCAGATCATTAGGAAGAGTTAATAGAGCCAGAAGGGCCTACCCATAATCGTTGCAGTGACTAGGAAGAGACCAAAATGGTCCCATGATATTGTGAAAATATATGGCATTGATGAGCCATATCATGAGGAAAAGCATATGGCTCCACCAATGGTGAGGTAGGTGGCCCTACCAAGTACCAACTTACAAGGAGACATAGTTCAGAGGGAGTCATCCCTTAGGATCCAGTAGGGAGGAGTAGCCTCCCATTATAGTCCATAGGAGATCTGACTTCAAATAAGGTCAACAGATGCAAAGGAAGAAGATGGCTCCAAAGATTATATAGACTCATAGGGAGTCAAGCTTCAAAGGGGGCATGTGGGCTCAGAGTGATCGTGATCTCATATAGATTCAACTGACTCAGAGGAATACCAGATCATTTAGAGGAAGGGTTTTCCCCTTAGATTAAGGTGGGAGAGAGACATATTCTAGGACTAACAAACATGTGCCATGAGTTGAGGAGGCTAGATCGAAGCTTCAGAGAATTCGTGGAGATATGAGACCTCCTGGGAGGATTCCCTTGTTTCAGTAGAATTTTCTACAGTGACAGAGGAGGAAGCTAGTTAGAAGGACTAGGATATGGATTTTTCCTCAGTTACAGAAAGAGAAAGAAACCATAAAAGTTTTCTAGCTATGTGGCACTAATGAGGAAGATCATTGATTCAGAACCTTCCACTTATGAGGAAGATGCAAAGAAGAAAGCATGGAAGGATGTTATGATGATGTGTGGATAGTGGTTGCGAGACCAGAATGGAATTCAATGGCGACTTCCAAGTGGATATACAAGATCAAGTATGTTGTATATGGAAACATAGAGAAGTACAAAGAGAGATTTATGGCTAGAAGATTCTCCCAAAAATAAGGAGAATATTATGACGAGACAATTTCTTTAGTAGTTAGAAGAAGTGTACATAGAACAACATGATAAGGAGTCTCATTTATACAAACTGAAGAAAGTTTTGTAGGGTCTTAGGGGCTTGAACAAACTAGAATTTGGTTCTACAAATCACCAACAACCAAAGTATGACAAAGATGGCCCTAACAAACAGTCTCCCAAAAACCAATCCAAGCAACAGGAAAATAAGGGTCACGGGAAGACAAAGAAGGACACCGGAAAATGGTGCGAGTTCCACAAAATCCCCTGGCACAACACTGATGAATGTCACTCAAAACAGTCATTGGTGGCTGAGATCAAAGAAAAAGAGCCGAAACTTGATTCAGAATCTGATTCTGAAAATAATGGTAAAGGACAGATCATTGACGCGGACCCCACTTCTATTGTCGTGACCACAACAATTCAACCAAAAGAACAATCAGATCCTGAAGAGGGGGAACACCTTTTTCATTCACAGATGTGGGTGAAGGGGACCTTGCTACATTTTATTGTTGATAGCGGAAGCCAGAAGAACCTCATCTCAACAGAGGTTGTTAAACAGTTGGGATTGTCGACAACACCACACCCATAGCCATACAACATCGGGTGGCTTTACCAAGGATGAGATCTCCATGTCAGTCAGCAATGTCCATTGTCATACAGAATCCAACCCTTAAAGGATGAGGTATTATGTGATTTTTCCCCACTAGATGTTTGTGATTTTCTCTTGGGCCAACCATATATGTGGAGACGCCATGTTGTTTATGAGTCTCAACCCCGTAGTTACTTTGGGGGGTCATCTCTACAGAATACTAGAGGTAGTTATAACTATTGTTCCACCTAAAAAGTGCCGCAAGGTAGTATCTCATACTGCAAAATTTAGCTTCTTCACAATCTGTTCAAAAGGGGAACAGAAGGACACTACAACCACTACAGCCTCACCCCAAACACCTTCTATCAAACAGAATAAGGTCGACAAGGTTGCAGCAAAGAGAAAAGATTCCTTCTTCACACCATCCCCTCATGTAGCTCAACTTGTTGAACAACCTCAGCCTCAATAGGTTCGTGACAGACTTCCACAAACTGAGCAACGCGACGTCTCCATCAAGGCAAGCAACTCACCAAGATGCAGATTCAACAAACACTTTTCCCTCTCCCCCGGGAACTCAACGAAATGGATACCATTTCTTACTAAGGAGGGAGGATTGATCCAGGTGGATATCAGTGGTCACCCACCTTTTCCGACTGGCTCAAAACAATTTTCTGGCAATTTTGGCAATTTACTATTTTTAGCAGTTTTTAACTTCTTGGGCCATTTTGAGGGCCCAAATGAAGGTTTTTCGAGATAAAAGTTCTCAATTATATACAAATGCATGATTGAGACCCCAAAATTAATATCCTTGATGATACCTTTCCAACGAGCTATCAAACGCCTAAAACAGAGATCGTATGCAAAATTTACGACCCCGGGAAGTTGATGTACTCACTTACCCAAACGAGGCCCACATGACTTTTGGCGCTTCATCTCCTAGGGTTAGGTTTTTGGATGTCTAGGTTTTTTGGCATTCCGGTTTATTTTTAAAAATTCCTTCAAAGCCTCATTGTAATCATCTTCTTGCGAATGCGAGTAGCCATCACATCTCTTCTCAGAGATAAGCTGCCACCATTCTAGCAAGTCTTTCACTCTGTATTTTTTACAGTCTCTGTACATTTATTTGATTAATAGAAATCATGTATTACTGTATATATGTGTTTATGGTTGCATATCTGATACATTTCTGTTATATTATTGAATATCTGTGATATCTCTGTTCATTTATTTATTATATCTTCGCTCTCATTTCGTGTCAAAAATAATTCGAATCACAGGGCATGGTATGCTAAAACAAACCATTATTTGATGAGCTTGGGGATGGTTTCCCCTTGATATTGGATGACCTGTTTCTTACAGGAGATGAGAATCTCACAGATGGGTGCAAGAGGGAACTCACTTCAGAGTTCAAAATGAAGGATCTAGATTTGATGGCACTAGAGGTGTGGCAGAGGCTAGTTGATATTTTCCTTAGCCAAGGAAAACATACAATTGAGATCCTGCAGAGATTCAGGATGATGGAATGCAAGTCCATGGCCACACCTATGGTTATTAATATGAATATTTTGAGTGATTCATATTCATATTTGGTGGATCCCATGATGTACATACAATTGATCGGATCCTTTTTGTACCTAGTTAACGCCAGGCCGGATATATTATTTGCAGTGAACACCTTGAGTCAGTACATGGTTGAGCCTAGACATGTACAATGGATATCAACAAATCATGTCTTGAGGTACCTACATGGTACGGTTGGATATGGACTCAGATGTATCTCGGATGGTGCAATAAAATCTGCAATGTTATACGGACTCTGACTGGGTAGGGAGTGCAGTGGACGGGAAAAGAAGATCATGATGTTGCTTTAGTTTCACATCAGGATGACCTGTTTCTTACAGGGGATGAGAATCTCACAGATGGGTGTAAGAGGGAACTCACTTCAGAGTTCAAAATGAAGGATCTAGATTTGATGGGAATAGAGTTGTGGCAGAGGCTAGTTGATATTTTCCTTAGCCAAGGAAAATATACAGTGGAGGTCCTACAAAGATTTGGGATGATGGAATGCAAGTCAATGGCCACACCTATGATTATGAATATGAATCTCTTGAGTGTTTCATCTTCATATTTGGTGGATCCCATGATGTATAGACAGTTGATCAGATCCTTGATGTACCTGGTTAACACCAGGCTTGAGATATCCTTTGCAATGAACACCTTGAGTCAGTACATGGTTGATCTTAGACATGTACATTGGATAGTAGCAAAGCATGTGTTGAGGTACCCGCATGTTACGGTTGGATATGGAATCAGATGTTTCTCAGATGGTGCAGTAAAATATACAATGTTATACATACTCTAACTAAGCGGGGAGTGCAGTGGACAGAAAAAGCACATCAGGATGTTGCTTCAGTTTGGGATCAGGTATGATCTCATAGTTGAGAAAAAAGAAAACATCAATGGAACTCAGTACAACAAGGGCAAAGTATATTGCATCTAGTGTTGCAAGCCATGAAGCAGTGTGGCTTCATAAGTTGCTTGCAGGGTTATTTGATCTAGAGTTGGAGATAACTTTGATATATTGTAATAATCAAAGTTGTGTGAAGCTTTCATAGAATATAGTATTCCATGAAAAGTAAAAAAAAATAGAGATCAAATACCATTACATCCAAGACATGGTGCAGAGAGGAGACATAGAGTTCCAGTACGTATCCATAGATGAACAAATAACAAACATTATCACCAAGCCTCTGTCTAGAGTGAAGTATTAGTACTTCAGAGACAAGCTTGGTTTGATGAAGAATGTCCACCCTCATTGAGAGGGAGGTGTGATGTTTCTCCTCAAGCTGACTTTCCCCTTTGTCCAAGGGTTTCCCAGATCAGTCAAGTGATGTGACTGAGAGAGTAATGTACAATCGGGTACAAGTATTTCTTACAACATGTGAGGTGGCTATGTGTGAATAAGACTTGCATCAAGTCTTTCCTACACCATGTAAGGTGGCTAGGTGTGAATAAGAATTGCAACATAACCTTTCCTATGCCATGTGAGGTGGCTAGGTGAAAATAAGACTTGGTGCATGGTTTTGGACCATGACATATCCTTTCCTAATCCATGTGAGTTGGATAGGTGTGAATGGATATATGGAGGTAGGCTTGCCCATACCATGTGATGTGGATAGGTGTGAATAAGGCTGCGGGAAAAGAAGAACAAACATCACAACACAGTCTAGAGGACTATGGAAGTAATTGTGTATTACTGGACAACATGGTAGTAGTTGTGTGCTACTAGTTGATTGCTACATAGTTGTGAGGACTATGGCAATAGTTGTGTACTACTGGACAACATGGTAGTAGCTGTGTGCTACTATTTGATTGCTACATAGTTGTGAGGACTATGGAAGTAGTTGTGTACTACTAGACAACATGGTAGTAGATGTGTGCTAGTAGTTGATTGCTACATAGTTGTGAGGACTATGGCAGTAGTTATGTACTATTGGAAAACATGGTAGTATTTGTGTGCTACTAGTTGATTGCTACATATTTGTGAGGACTATGGAAGTAGTTGTGTACTACTAGACAACATGGTAGTAGTTGTGTGCTACCGGTTGATTGCTACATAGTTTTGAAGACTATGGAAGTAGTTGTGTACTACTGGACACCATGGTAGTAGATGTGTGCTACTAGTTTATTGCTACATAGTTGTGGGGACTATGGAAGTAGTTGTGTACTACTGGACAACATGGTAGTAGTTGTGTGCTACTAGTTGATTGCAGCATAGTCGTACAGACTATGGAAAAATATTTGAGCTATTGATGGCATGGTGGTATCCTGGGGCTATTAGTTGATTGCAGAGTAGTCATGGGACTACTAGAAGAAAACATCGTGGAAGAATACCCCCCTAGCTAAGAGGGAGTGTTGATGTTTTGGTAGTTGCGAGAGGTATTACTCCTGGACAACTTTTCTTAGAGAAGAATAAAATTACAAAAGTCAAAGGAAGACCATTGAAGAGTTGAAGAACACCCCAAAAAAGAATAAAGTGAAATAGAAGACCACAAAAGAGAAGTCGGCCTACAAGAAATAATTAAAGTGGAAATATAATTTCTGGGAAGAGAAATTGGCCCATAGAAATAATAAAGTAAATATGAAGACCCAGAATAGAAATTCGGCCCCAGACAGGTGCCCAGATTAGTATAAATACATGGATGGATCATTTCATTTGTACAAACACATAGTTATCCTTTTGCAGTGCGCGCTAAGAAGTTGCATCTATAGTTGCAACAATTTCGCTATTTCTAGTTCTCTTGGAGAGTGCGCCCTACTTGGGGAAGGATATTATTGGTAGCTCTTGGTGGTTTATCTTGTGCACTACCTCTAGAAGAGTTTTCTAAGATTGGATGGTGTTGCCCAGTTTCTTCATGCCATTTAAATTTGTAGTTGCAGTTGCAATGCCAATTGCAGTTACAGTCGCAATTGCAGTTACAGTTGCAGCTGCAATTACCAGTTTCCAGTTGTTCCAATTCTATGGTGCACTATATTTCTCTAGTGATACGCCTATCTTGTGCCATTTCTATGGTGCTACTCAGTGGTCTACTCTCGCTAGGTTTTGAAAAGAAGAAGAGATGCATACACGTTATCGGGGTTTCTTCATTGTTGGTTTTCTCTTGTGATTAGAGCTTGTTCATGGTTGTATTGGAAAGATTCTCTCTAATAAAAGTTGGATGGGTTTTTCCCTAGAGTTTTTGGTTTTCCCATGATAAATCTATGTGTATTCTTTTGGTTTTTTATATGCTACTTATATATTTCATTATATGATTATTGAATGTTAAAAGATTTTTTTTTTTTATGGTAAATCTAGTTAATGAAACTAATGAAAATCTAGCATAAATCAAGCCTTGTCTTCGTAGGTTTTCAAACACGCAATGGTTTTCACACTTAGCTAAAATCCCTTATCATTTTTTAACCCTTTGAATGTTTGTAATATTCTCCTTATTTTCCTTGTTCAAAACTTGATTCTACCCCAATTTCTAAATTGGTCTCCATTTCCAAATTAGGCCCTCTTTTAACTTGGTTGAACTTTGTGTTTTGTCAAATTTCCAAATCGATCCCTCAATTCACTTGTTCAAACTTTGTTCTTTCCCAAAACCATAGATCATGCCCGATTTCCAAATGAGGCCCTTGCCAACCTATTCAAATGAGTTTTCCCCCTTTCAAATTAATAGTTCAAAGGTACAAATTTCAAATCAATAACATAGATTGACTCCAAACACCATTTAGATTGACTGAAATCAATTTCAAATTTGAATGTGATCCTCTTTAAAATAGTTCAAAGGTAAAAATTTCAAAAGGTTCAATAGTTCGAAGGTTATAAATCTATAAATATTTGGAGCTTCACTACTAGCCATAGGTTAATCTCATATGATCCACCCGCCTAGTACCAAAAAAGTAGTGCTCGAAAGGAAAAACAGCCAAATGTGGAAAATAACAATTTTTTGTTAGAACTCATAGGCATGACCCTAATTTTGTAGGGTTAATAAAGAGCGGTAGCCCCTAAGAAAAAAAATAATCTCTAAGTTGACATAAATCATTTAGCAGATATCGGGAAAATAGAGGGCTCTCATTGGCTACCAAAAATATGTCTTTCTAACTTAATTTTGGGCTCATTTTTTCCCAGTGGCGTATAAAAAAGAGTTTTTTCCCTTTTCATGAAGAATTTTTTCATTTTGATGTTTTGATTTTCAATAGTTTAAGAGGGAGAAATAGAGGCTAGAGGCCATCAGAATTTGAATATATATCTAGTGTATCTATGGTTTTGCCACAAGTAGCATTCTCTTCATTCTACTTCTCCCCTCTTTCATTATCATTCTCAATGTAAGCATTATCAGAGCAACATACCCTGTAGAGCATAGAAATGAGGCATAGGAAAATGATTCTATAATTCCAAACCCCTAGTGCATTTATTGTATAAATAAAGTATTTGTTTCAAACTTGAGACTTTGTAGTCCCCAACATTTGAGATACTATTTTATAAATGAATTGTTGGGTTTATTATGAAATCAAGACCAAGGTTTTTTCCATTGGTAAATAATAAATTAAAGAAATTTATTTTGGTCTTCCCTTTCATTTGATGTCTCACATGGTGTTGAATAAACAATGTATCTTTCATACCCATTTGGTTTTCTATCTAATAAATGTGTTAGGAAAGTAGTTTTTCCTCCTCCTTAGCTCATATTTGTTTATTTGTCTAAGTCATTTTCCAAGAAGAACTAAATTATGGTGCCCATGGTTTAGAAGATCATTCTTGTGGTTGAAACCTATGAAACTCCCTTTCTAATTGGATTTTTTTTAATCACCTCCAAAATATAATTCAACATCCTTTCATTTGTTTTAAATCAATAACATAGATTGACTCCAAACACCATTTTTCTCTCTTATAAATCTAGTCTGATCTCCATCTATTCAAATAGGTTGTCTTTAGGTGATAAACAAGGACTATTACATTAGGAAATATTGAGGATATCCCCCCTTTGGCCCAAGAAATAGCTTAAATGTATGGAGTGGTGTAGGAAGGTGCATCCTAGACAATATGTCTTGGGGTCTGGCCTCTTTGTGAGAGATAAGGACAAATTGGGAGACAACTCAAGAAATGGTGCCATTGTAGAGAAATTCATCCTGATATACAACATAACATTTTTTATCTATTCAGATAAAGATAAAACTACTAGACAATATCTATGCATAATATTTTTTGAGTGGGTTTGTGTACTAAATCAAGTACTTTCCACTACATAAAGAGGTATATTTTTACTTTTTGAGTAAATATTGTCAAGTGTTGTATTATCTAAGACTTAGAAGAGTGATCTAAAAGGTGGCATGATAGGGGAAAGTGTTCACCCTAGAAATCCAGATTCCATATCTATTGTCACAAGGTCCAACTCCATAAGACATTTGGTCACTCCCTTATCAAACCTATAATAGATCTTGTGGTGCGGACAAAGGCCTCCAAGCTCACCTATAGGTATGAAACTATAATTTACTATTCCACTCTCCTTTTTTATATCTGAGTGTATTGATATTCATGTTCCAATTTCACATACCTATCTGATATCTAAGAGATAGATCTATGAGACTGTAGCCTCCCCTAGTCTTCCCCTTATAGATCTATTATTGTGACCCATATATTTTGATCAATATGGAAGGTTAAATACACCTTTCTCTCATAATTCCCCACTTGGAAAGAGGATTACTCCATGTCTTATCTAGCTTCCTTATGACCCTACATCATCCCCACAAGTCTGGTCCATACGTACCCTCCAAGTCTTTATACACTATGGATCTTCATCATTAGTTGGGACTCCACCTCATCCTCTTATACAAAGCCAAAACCGTCATGTGGTTGATCAAATTCCTACTCACCCTTGGCTAGTAGCCATATTTAAACCATTGTTCCTACCCCCTCGAGACTATGTTGGAGACCTACCTAAAGGAAACCTAAATTTTTTGCAAAGATTCAATGGAGACGACAAAATTACCGCTAAATACCACCTCTCTTCTTTCAAACATTGCAATTACACATTTTATGTGGAGGATGATAACATTTTATCTAGAATGTTTTCCCACTCTTTAGAAGTAGAATCCATAAAGTGGTTCAAGAACCTACCAAATTGTTCTTTGAGAGACTAGGCGTAATTCCATGAAAAATTCCTAAAGAAGTGGGGGGTCAAAAAGGATTATAGGTATTATCTAATTGTTTTCAACACCCTAAGGAAGTACATAGGTGAAATAGTCCCTGAGTTCAACAATATATTATACATGTTATATCATTGAATACCTAAAATCGTTAAACCTTCAGAACCCACAAAAATGGTGGTGTATGATATTTCTTTCAAAGAAGACTTTTCCTTACATATGACAGAAATAAAATAAATTAAATTAGATGCCTTGTTCAATGATGTTGAATATATAAAAAACAACATGAAGGCCTGATGGACATAACTCAATACCATACATGACCCTCTAGAAAGAAGGGACATCTAGGGGAGAAGGGTAAGGAGACTAAGTACTCTACTGTGCAAGAAACTTTATCTATGGAGGAAGTGACCAAGCTATTTAGGTTTATGGATAATGACCTCACCAAGGTAAAGAAAGGGAAATATGCCCATTTTTTGTAGGACTAACACCAATGAATCTAAATTATCCCCTCAAAACCCAACCTTAGTTCAAGAGGAATCCAAATGTGTTGCAAAGACAAAACAAGATAGAAGAACCTGACCTATGACAAACATCAAGGGAACAAGCCAACATGGTGGTTCCTCCACCACTTTACTATGAATAAGGAGGAGAAGAACATGTAGATTATCCCATGGACCTAATTTTTTTTTTTATCCAGATGATAATATGAATGTGGTGAGTGACTATTTCCCCCTTATTGGATTTGATGGCCTCCTCATGATAGAGGAACAAGAAGAAGATCCCCAAGGAATATACCTACAATAAGAATATCCCTTAGATCTCTCCTAAACCCAACTCTGAATGGTCTTTGATGATATCATGGATGAGGTTAAAAGAAAGTATGAGCTGAGACCTAGATTGAATGTCCCTAACTTCAAAAGGGAAGATGTACTAATGAGTCTCGATAATGATAGAAGAGAGGATCCCAAGGTGCCTAAAATTTCAAGGAAGAGGTAAAACCAAGAGAATTTGATTTTCAGAGAATAGTTATTCCAGTAAGAGAAAAACCTAAAGTAGTTGAGCACTCCAAGTTTGATGATAGTCCAAAGTGTAGTCATTGGGATTTTATTTTCTCTTTTTATCTCTTTGATGTTTCCCTATCACCCAATGTTGTTTTTAGGGCCCTTTTCTCGCTTCAAATGTTGTGAAATTCAAATTTGACCCAATTACTCAATTACTCTATTGTGCATTTTTTCAACTTATATGTTTCAAAAGTTTCAAATTGCTTCGATAGAGTCTACTAAAATCTTATATAACAATCAAATGTTGTGAAGATATAAAACAACTTGATAGGTTCATTAGGCCACCTTATAACATCTTATAACTTTGCTTTTTTGAAAAGACCCCAATATGTTGTATTAGGTTGTTTCATACATTGGCATTTCAATGCTTAAACACTTCTTTATAGGCCTATCGACCCTTTTTTTTCACTTCACCTATTCAAAGTTTCGAATCACCTCGATAGGCTTGTCAAGTTCATTTTCATATTTGAAAACTTACGTCCTAACACATGGAATCAAGCCCTTTTAGATCTTTTAGCCCTTTTAGATCTTTGAATATCTAAAAGTTCAAAAGTGCTCTAATATATGTCATCATATCCCATTTCAACTTTGAATGCTTCGAAGTTGAAAATATGTTTGATGTACTCTATTAGGCCTCTTTTTAATAGTGATATTTTGAAAGTTGAAATGGGACTCGATACACATTATTAGGTTCGTTTTAACCTTCACTTTTTTAAGTCTTCAAGAAACTCGATAATATTAATTCATTGGGTGGTTTCCCACGTTTGAATGCTAAAAATTCCAAAATCACCCGATAATGCTCTGGTATGGTTTATTGGGTCCCTTTCATAACATCATACTATTGAGAATTTTTGTTTTATATAGATAGATGGGTTTCATTACATCATATTATTGAATGCCTTTTTATTTATTTATGAAATAGATATTTATATAAGATTGAAAAAATATATACAAGTTTTTAAAAAATAGATACGCAGGGATGGTATAGGTATAATGTTGGTTAAATTATCAGGGAATAAAGGAGGAGATCATATAACAGAATAAGGATAATATTAAAAATATTATTATATCAAAATTTAAGGAGAAAATGTTTTACGATAAAGAGTTAGAGGGCAAAAGAAAATCAAGATATTATAATGAGGTAATCAACCATATTCTAGAAGATAAAAAAACATCTCTTTGTTTTGACAAGTGTAAAGAAGAAAATAAACATTGCTAAATTAAGAAAAAAATATCATGAACTCCATAGTGAAACTGGGCATTGGTCAATTCCCAAAACACCATGGGATGAAAGAGTTTGTCTCCTTTGTGACACTAACATGTTTGAAGATGAAAAACTCTTTAGAATGTCTAGCATATACCCAAATTAGATATAAATTTCAAAAGAATTGTCACACTACCAACCTTCATGACCTTTTAAATAAAAAAAAATTATGGTAATCTTGGAACACTTCTATTAATGCTTTTTGAGCACATAAATAAAATTCTAAAAAAATCCAAGTAATTCCTTAGATTCTTACGGTCCAATAGATAAATTCGGTCTCAGTGGACATTAATCATCATCATCATCATCAATTAACAAATGAAATAAAAAATACATAGTGAAGTTTATGTATTAAAATATAAATAAATGAACAATTTAATTTAATATTAAAATTTATGAATGATTAAATTTGATAAAATGATTTTGGAAAGAAAATATAAAAAATGAAATGAATTTTTAATGATGATGTTTTTTTATTTTATTGAGACCAACTTTGATTTATTGGACAATAAGAAAAATGGTAACAAATTGATTTTTTTTTGTTAACATTTTATTTCAATGCTTGAAAAGTTTGGAGAGGTTTTCCTAAATCTCAATAGTTTTGATGAGTTAATAAGTTAGGAAGATAAGTGTTGTTACAAATATTTTGAAATTGACATATAGTGTGGGCATATGCATGATATTTTAAGAGAGGTTTTTTTGTCCTCCACCTTTTTAGTATCACAAAGATGACAAATTATATGCTAGAATCATGTCTTAGGATTTTTCCAATGTCTGGTTTTACTATGGAGCTCATGAGAGTTTGTTCTTATTTTGGGAATATTGATTTTCTTCTTTAAACTAGCTATACCAGAAAGATACTTTTGATCTTCTAAATCATGGTTAATGACCTCTTTATAGTACCTTAATTTATCTTACCTTCTATTTCTTCATTGAAATATTTGTTTTCCTTAAATTCAGATGTGTGATAGTATTTTTAATGGTAACAATATATTTTTTAAATGAAAATAGTTAAATTTTGTATTAGAAAGTTGTTACAGCTCACTGAATGACATAATAATGCAAAAATAGGTAGGACTATTCCACAGTCTATGATTTAGGAATTGTCCAAAAACTGAAGATTAACTATAAAAAGAGCAATGCTATCCTTCACAAAGGGTGTCCAAAATATTATATTGGTATAAACCCTATAATAAACACCTAAAACCATACATACTTTTTAAAACATGACAAAACATGGAATTAATGAAAAAAATGCTTATTAGGTTCTTCCTTTTATTCCACAGGAGAAGGTTGGGGATCTTGGACCATGCCAATGATGTTCACATCTCTAGGCATCTGGTGATCAGACTCCTCCTCCTTTATTTCCTCAAGACATGAACCTATTAACATTCTAAAATTGGAGACAACTAACTAAACACTCCTAACCATATGAGGTAACATATTGCACTGATACTATAAAGTTTCAATTTGTCTCTTCTACTATAATAGGGTCTCCATTAAGATTGTACACCCATTGTTATTGATTTCCTCCTATGCATGAATTCTAGCCATAACATAGAAAATAAAACTCCTATTGTCTACTATCTTGTTTTCACAAGACACAATTGATCTTTGAAATTTCACACAAGAGTCATTTCCTTGGGAGATTATGATTTTCCATGCAATATAAAATCCAGAGAGAACAAGAAAACTATTTCCAATTCCCCTTTTTAAAGTCCTATGCCAGTGATACGAACCACTCGAATTTCCACACCAACTTGATACTAGAAAACACACGCGAACAAGCTAAAACTAAATAATTACACTTAGGATCAATGTGACTAGCCTCCACTTCTACCAAGGTTGAGAAGGGAAACCTCTAGATAAATTCTAGATACAAGCTGGGAAGAGGTGCTTCCAGGTTGTGAATAAATTGATGGTTAATAATGCACCTAAGAAGAAATGAGAAACTACCACCGAGTTCAGGTCTATGGGAATCCATTATCGCACCTACACTTGAAATCATAATAAAACACATTGTAAAAGGTTGCTCCTCCAATAAATCCAATATGTTTGATGGTACAACAGTTATGATGGCCTTTGATTTATACCCCCATCTTAAATTTGACATGCCACTTGGCTTGGATTGTGAGTGACATACAAAACTTTAGATTATTCAATCTTGGAAAATTAAGTAATTAGGGAAAGGGGTACTCACCCTTTATTTCTAATGGTTCCACCTTTTAGGTGAGAGGCCTCATTTACCAAATGGTCATCTTGATTATTTCGATCTCTTAGGACATGGAAGTACTTTATAGATTCAAAGAAATTGGCCTCTTTTTGGATTCTTAGGATGATCCTTGCTATATTACCATTGAATGAGGTGGAGGAGCATTTCATTAATCTTATAATTATTTTTGAGTCTCCAATGACAATTAAGTTCCTATTTTTCCTTGAATCAAGAATCTTAAGCCCCTGATAGAGAGCGAGTGCCTCAACTTGATTGTGGTAGCCCTACCCAGGGCCCATTCAAAACTTGCTTCTTGTTTCCATTGGGATCTAGGATTATTCCCCTCATGTTTACCACCCCTTAATGGTAACCATACTATACAGAGTGACCTAAATCATTTATGCTCCAATGGTTTATCCAAGAATTAACATCACATGCCAAGCCCTCTTAAGCTATAGGTGACTTTGATAGAAGTTTGAAGCAATCCTAAGAAACCTCTTGTCTTTTATGTTAATTATGTTATTATTATACATTAGGAACCTATTCATATCCATACATTCAATGGGTGGAATACCAACTTCTATGAGGAGGATTGGATAGGTCTTATTGCTTTTAATTTTAAGATTGTAAATTATAAAAAGCTTCTAGATTTCCTTGATTTCCCTACAATATTATCTAGATATGTTATTGACTCAAACTTCACATCCATATAAGTAACAAGAGTGACAAGTATCGCAAAGAGTAATGCTTTCCCTCAAATCCCAAAATCTATTAATTTACAACTATTCTGAAGACCAAATTAAGCCTTTCATCCTTCAATAATCTTTTTCTCAATGCTATAGTTCTAGTTAATCCTATGATCAAGGTCAACTCCAAGGTATTTGTATGAATTAACTTCCTCTAAATTGTTATTATCATACACAAAATTAATGTAAGTGATATTTTTGGATTTGATGATCATAACAATTGTCTTATCAGTGTTTACTAACATACCCACGCTAGAAAAAAAAAAAAATTTAATTCTTATTTGCTTGTCAAGATCATAGAGACCCCTTTCCACAAGAGCAATAATGTTAGCATAAAGAAGAAGGATGGTGACTATTGTAGCTAAAGTAGTGCTAGCCTCTAAATTGTTGATGTAAAGGCCAAAGTGTATAAAGGACAATTGATAACCTTGTTTAACCCCCATATTACAATTGATTTCTTCTAACAAACCCTCGTTTAACGTTGTTGAAAAAAAAGACATAAATATATAATGTGTCTTATTTGAATAGAGACTAATAAAAAAATATAAGAATAGTAACCTCTTAAAGTTTGAGGTTAAAAAAAAAGTAAGCAATATACTACACTAAACTTACACTAAACTTGAGTTCTAAATTGCATAAAAGGTTCAATGTCAAGTATTGGTTTGAAAGTTCATGATATCCATATATTTCTCCCTATCTTCTTGAATAATGAGATAGTAAAATAAATATCTTGAAAAACTAATTAAATTGATAATTAATAATAACAAATATCATTTTTTATAAAAAAAATAAAAACATTATCATTTAAAATAAAATTGGAAAAAAATCTATCATTTAAAAAAAAAATTAAAATTAATTATTTTCCTTAAAATCAATCTTATACTTAAACTTATTGCTAATAACATGAAACCATTTACTCTCACCTTAATCCCTTACAAATATTTTATAAATTTAATTTCACATCCTTAACATCATTTTATTAGGACTTAGTATTATTATATTAAAGTGTGGAATTTATATTTGAATATGAATTTTACATCCTTAAAATCATTATATTATGAATTAATATTATTATATTAAAGTGTTCAAATTATATTTGAACATATTTAACAAAGTATTTATAGATAATCATTCACCTCAGAATGAAAACATATTCCTTATGTTAATGTAAGGAATGTTATACTTCCTTTTAGAGTAAACTTAAGGAAATCATCATTTATTTCCTATATATCATAGATGGAAAATAATTTTGGAAAGCGTTTTCTTACTGGTTTAAAAGATATATGTGTTTTTTTAATGAACGGTTATGCTTTGTTGATCAATTAATTAATGATGTTAAATGTGAAAATGATATTAAAGTTGTAAAATACTCCATCTCCACTTGTGAAGTGAACAAATCATAATCTCTTTATTATGGGTTATGATGAGGTTATGATTTAATGGTTGAGAAACTGAAATGTTTATTTATTTATTTATTTTATTTAATGTTGCATTTTGGAAGTGGGAATTTTGGGAACGTGGATACTAGTGTTTATGAGTAAAAGTTTCTCCAAATTTACATGGAATATGAAGTTAGGAGTAATAATAATATATATTAAAAAAATATAAAAAATATTTTCGATTGCAATGATATGTTAGATTAGTATGTATCTAGATAATGATACATTTTAAATCTTATTTCAATAAAATTGAAGGTCAATCAAGAACAATGTTAATCCAGGATTGCTCCTATTCCAACAAGTACAATATCAAAATTACTAATTCAATTTGTACTAATAATTATATGAATATATTTAACACAATATTGAAACTTTAATATCCATAAATATTCGATTAGAAAATGAGAAACAAAATTGAAAATACATATATAAAATTTTCACATCTTTTTAAAATTAAACTTTACATATATAAACTTCAAACATTTTTGTAAATTTGAAGCATTATTCTTGTTCTTTGGAAAAAAACTAAAAGTCAATAATATAGTTGGTTGATAGCAATAAAGGAGCAAGCTTGACATGGATATGGTATTGATTTATAGTTTTATAGTGATATTTTAAATAAATATAATGAAAACATTTGTAATAAAGTATATATTTGTAATAATGGAATAAAACTATTTACATTTTAATTTAATACAATTTTAATTTAAAGCTCTCTATTTAGGAAACTAGTTTCCAAGCTCCCATTTTCTTGATATTGAAGCTCCCAAGTTCCTAAAACAATTCTCATTTGTTTTGAAAAAACAATGATTGATTTGTCCCCCTTTTGACTTTGTATTGAGTATGTTTAACATTATATAATAATTTTGTAACTTTCATTGTGCAAGTTGTATACATATCATATCTAATTTTTTTGGTTGAATATAATAATTGCATTAACAATATATGTTTATAGTTCTTAGAATCATATTGATGATGATGTTGATAATTATTAGAGTAATATTGATGATGATAGTGATGATTACTATCCATTAAGACAACTTTGGTCTATGAGACCTTAATAAAATTGATAACTAGTTGATATTATCTAACATATTGTTTCTATGATTGAAAATATCGTGTAGAAATTTTCCTAGATTTCTTTGGTTTTCATGAGTTATTAGGTTATGAAGATCATTAGTGTTAAAAATATTGTAGAATTGAACCCTAATGTGTGCATATGAAGAGAATTTTAAGAGAAAATGATTTTCATCCTTTTTACGAGGAAAATCTCTCTATGGCATGGGGTAAACCACCACAGACGAAAATGACTGCAGAAATCAACTATAATCTTAAGTATGCTATATAAGAAAATATGCTAACGAGATAAGATGAAGAGCCTACCTCGTCCAGACGTTCATTGAAGTCCATCATTGAGCACTTGACTCAAAGCATTACACCTGCAACTTGTCATCAACAACCAAGAAACACATGCATATGGTGATAATATATAAAGTTAGCACATTCAATAGCATAATCCATCAACATTCATAACAAATATGCCCATGGAATAACAATTCAAATATTTGCAAGACATTAATTGGACGAGAAAATAGTATTTCTATTAAAATGTAATCAACAAAAGTGAATGAATTACAAACTTCCTTGTTGGCACGGTTCGAAACTGAGAAACTAAGTCCCTTCCAGCTGGGCCTCCACCACTTCAATCCTCCACCAAAGGAAATCTCACATAAGAGATACAATGAGTTTCTCAATCAATTAGGGAAGATCTTGGGGGTTGAACAATGTGTTCAGACTTAAAAGGACAAAGGGATGCAGACTCAATATGAAGTGAATAATTTCTCTAGAGTAACTTTGCTCTCAAAGTTGAATTCTTCTCCTCTTTTCCACAACTTGGATATGGCCCATTTATAGCCTTCAAATGGAACTGAAGGGCAGAGTTAGAATGTTTCCAGTATATGGAAGGTCAAGGATCATGGATCCCATGACATGACATGGAAACATGACACTATTTTTTAATTTTGGGCACAAAACCCAATGTACGTGGGTTGTAATGGTGCAACATGCATATACGCATGTTGTATAATAGTTAGGGTGCGTATATGTGGAAAAATATTGTTTTTATCTCTAGGATTTGCAAAAAAAGACTTCAAATCTGCATAGGGAAATGGAAAAAGGCCTTCTGAGATAATTTGCATAGTGTGAGGAAAATATTTCTATTAAAGATGCCCCCTAATGTGTGAGGTCAGAGGAGTATCTGTGATGGATGAAATACATTATAATAACCAAAAGTGGAGTAATGGAGACCCAGCTGGAAGAACTAGTTGCTCATGAGAATATTACAATCTGTACTGACTTTACGCACATGGCTGCCAATTTGAATTACACTGCAGATCCATGTGGAAATATACCAAACAGTTTTTCATGGACATGAATAGGCAATAAAAAGATGGCTATATGCCAAAGGCTGTCATAGTCACGAACAAGGCCTAGTAAAACCAGTCTCAAAATCAATCTGAAGATATATGTATACAATGGAGTACAATCTGATCTCCCATGATCACTGAAGTTACATAGGTATTGGTCCAATGAAAGATAGAAACAACTCAGGAAAGATGCGACTATGAACTGATGTCTTCAAGCCTTCTACATGATCCGCCAAAGGTGAAATTCTACATCGTGTGAATAAAGGAGTTGAGGTTGAACAGAATGAGACTTTGTTTGATTACCAGTCATTAAGGTATATCATTAACAAACGCGAGAAAACCTACCAATAATGAAAGTAGGTATTAAGGCATCGAGTACATTCTTAAAAGTGTGAATAAAGGAGTTGAGGTCAAACACTTGAAGAATCCATTGATCAAGAGACATTGATGTATTCCCAACTATCGATGGTAGGAGAACCTGCCACTAATGATTGCAAGCCTCTAGGTACTCATAGGACTCTAGGTCTCATTTCCAGAATAGATGGGTTGAAGTTGATGGAAGGAGACCCGTTGAAAGGAGAGCATTGAGACATATCTCATCATTCATCACGAGGTACAAAGCAGGAGATTGAAGATTTGGAGGAAATCAGACGAAGAACATGTTCACGAACCAACAACCATGTGCGTCTTTCACGTGTGCCAGATGCAAGCGATACACAAAAAAGACCCTCTAAATAGTAGCCAATAAGGAAAATTGCTGACAAAGGTGAGGAAACGACTAATAAGGCTAATGGCATCCAAGAAACTGCATGAATCCCAATGTGTGAATATGTTTCTTGTCATTGAACATAAGGGAAACCCCGTAGTTAGTGACCATTGAAGAAATGTCGACTGTTGGGTTCAAGGTTACCTACCAATGACGAAAATATGACCAGGGTGCACGATAGGACTACAAATTCATGTAATTCTAAGACATATTGAGGGTATGGATGACATGAAAAGTCAAGAGTTCTGAGTAATGGCCAACACAGGTTGATAGACATCCTTTGAACAAGAGCATGAGACATATGGAAGACTTTGGCAGCAGAGACTCAATAATGAAACTTTGAGATGCAGGAGGCATGAATCAAACTCTCTATAGGGATTGGAAGAGTAACCAGTTGGTGGAGTAAACTCTAAGTAACGAGCTCAACTTCTTAAGGTCATGCTAAAACCAACATTTTTATGACATGTGGACTCAAAAATTTTGTGCTATGTTCAAAGGCGACATAATTGCTGCCAATATAAGATAATATTATTTTCCCGCCCATCTTTTTTTTTGTTTTTTCATAGTCAAATGAATGCTATGATACAGAGGAGGAAACAAGTGTTACAAGTAAGCAACTAGTTCCGGTAGTGAAACATACCTATGCTCAATCCAAGGATTTGCATGCGAGAGATGGAAACTCGGGGGAATGTTTCCTCTTGGGTGTAGGGTGTCAAGCTGCAAAGGATATAAATAAGGCTCAACTTGGTTGATGATGCAAATTGATGAGGTGATAGGCTTATCATGCGAAAGCGAGAACCGAAAACAGGCTCAATATTGTAAGCAAGAGAATGAGATGCAATTACAATAACGCCAAAAAATGTCCTTTTTCATAATCTTAGTCTACTTGGTTTGAA
This sequence comes from Picea engelmannii, assembly GCA_009831015.1. Taxonomy (NCBI): domain Eukaryota; kingdom Viridiplantae; phylum Streptophyta; class Pinopsida; order Pinales; family Pinaceae; genus Picea; species Picea engelmannii. The sequence continues at coordinate 246,591 of ML802264.1, forward strand.
AAAGGGGTAAAATTACACCAAATAGACGTCCTTTCAAATCCAATTTATGAGTGTGAAAGAGACAAGTTCACTCGAAAATATTTTCTCTTTTTGAGAGAGTTGGAAAAGAGATTAAACCAGATTCATTGAGAGTTTTCTAAGCATCACATCACGGGGGAGGCCATGGCTCCCATGCAGGACTTCCGTGAAAGGTCAATAGCTTACGAACGACTGACACAAGCTTGGAAAAACCTAGAGCTTTCCAAGTAGAGGGGGATAAAATACTCACAGAGGTTAGCTTCTCAATGATATATCAGAGAACTCCTCTTATCTGAAAGGGCATAGAAGAAGGAATTTGATACCCCACAATACCATCCTAGTCAAAGGGAACCTCCCTAATACTTGGAGGGAGAGTACTCGGGGAGAGTAAAACCCTCTCTTGTTCAAAAGGTACATGACTAGAAATGTTAATGACATGGTCAAAATATGTCTCACTCCGCAAAACAAGAGTGGTTTTGGGTGATGATTGCATCGGCATGAATGTCGTTTCAATCAAAGGAGAAACAAAATGTTGAGAAACCCAAGATGACTCTTAACTTGAAGGGTTATCAGACAAGGACTACACAAGCGAGTTAAATGAATTCCTTTGCAAAGCATACAAAGGAAATTGGGCTTACGTCCTATATGTTGAAAATTTTCAATCGTATGAATTCCCCCAACATCACTCACAATGGTTGGTGACATGAATTCCCCCAGCATCTCCATCATGATGTACAGAGTTTGGTGATGATTCTCCAGCATGGTTGGTCGTGGTTGGAGATGTGATGTCAATATGA
>ML802265.1:4891-19857 GCA_009831015.1 Picea engelmannii
AAAGCCCGACCCAATCCACAAGATGGTGATAACTTTGGGAGAGTCTACCCACTGTCACCTTAGATAAACCCTCCCCTTTCTTTAGTGAATGAGAAATCCAACACAAGGGGGGAATCCCGGGTGACCCTAGGGGGAAATGAGATGGAAAGTGAGGTTATGGAAAGTGAGGTTATGGAAGTGATGCCCCTATAGGTCAAAATACTAAGTGGAGAAAGGCTTAGAAACAAGTCTCAGAGATGGTTAATGATTTCCAAGTGCTTAAGCACCTACAGAAGATAGTTATACCTGCGGGAGACACAAGAAGAGACAAGTATACAAGCTCAAATATTAAGTGCGCGACCTTATAACATCATAAGTAAACAATACATTTACACCATAACATTAAACATCATAAAGTGAAAAGATCACAACACACATATTTATGTGGTTCACCCAACTTGGGTTATGTCCACAACAATTGGCTTCTTATATTGTTCATTGATAGTTCTCTTACAACTGCACATTGTGCTACAAACTATGCAATAATATCATTTACCAAACCTTCCTAGTTGTTCTGCTGCAGTGCGAGTTCACTCCTCAGTCATACCTCGGATTTCTTCTTCGCCCAACTCCCTTACCCAAAAATAAATAGAAACACACATCATATATTCTTTGCTCTCCCCCCTCATTCAAAAACCTATTACATATTTCTACATAGAAATAGGGCTAATCCTGTTAAAAAAGTAGATAAAGTGTCCCCTAGAAGCTCATTACAAAAGTCGACAAAGTGTCCCCCAAAACCCAACGGTTTGTAATTGTTTTTCGCCTTTTGAACGTTACTCCGTCATGCATCCTTTTTCCGTTCTCTTTGACTCCTTGAAGTTCACTTCCGCTGCACACTCTGGTCCATATTCTAACTACCTTTTACTCTTCAACTTCCTTTTGGCGCAGATCCCAAAACTTATCCAAAATGTCTCTCCAATAGGCCCCCAACAGTCACACGTGGCTCATTCTAAGCCACTTAGGCTTGTTTCCAGTGTGCCATGAATGCTTCAAAGGTCTCCTTCACTGTTGAGAACTTTTCCTTGACCTCTAGTTCATTCTGCAAAATTTAGTCTACTATGTCAGGAGTAACATGGGCCTACACCTTCTCAACACCTTCTTCAACTACTTGTTTGATGATGCTTTGAGTCGTTGTGAGGGTCATTGTCACTCTGTAAGCTTCTTCCTGTAAAACTTTTATCTATTGCGCGTGGGTCTGCTACTCTGCCATGAGTTGATTCACTTATGAATACAACTTTCGGTTCTCCTTCATCGCAGTTACCACCTCTACTAGTGGCAATGTGCCCATTGTTGCTTGTAATTTCTATACTTTTCCCTGCACAGTCTTAATCTTCTGACTTATCTCCTATTGTAACCTATCTTCATTCATTTGTGCCCAAAAACCCATAGTCTCTGTATACAACTGTGTACACTCTACTTATAGAAACTTTACATTGTCTATCATTGTGTTCGTAGTTTTCTTCCTCGTCTCCCTCTCTTTAGGTGGCGTACTCGGTGTCACGCATGCTTCTAGATCTACTATGCATGCACAGAAGCCCCGACTGGCTTCACTTATCTTTGTGACCTGATCTTCCACCAAGACCTCCTTCTCGGCTTGCTCCTCTAGGATTTCTTTATATACGAGCTCAAATTCCTGCTTCATTCATTCTAATTTTTGCATCACCTCATCGTGGTCTTGTTTCAATTTGTTATACTCTATTTCTAACGCAACATTCTCGGTTGTAATCTTTAATAGCTCACTCGATGTCTTCTCGGCACTCACATTCAACTCTTGTGTTGCACTCATCTGTAGCTCCTAAAACACATCCATTGGTAGTTGTGATAGCACTAGATCTATATGACCTAATTCCCTCTCCTGCTCTTGCATCTCAGTCATGGGGAACTTGACTGGCCCTGTCACTAGCTTAATTAGCCTTCGTTCTCCGACGACTACCAAGGATCAAGAAATTCTTGGTCTTGACTCTCCATTCTTGGTTGTGTTGGTTGTTGGTTTCTCCTCCATTTGTTGCCTTGGTGCGATATTTGTGGCTTCTAATAGTTGTTGAAATTATGCCATTTATGCCTACATATGTTTGTTCATCTCTTCATGTTGTTGTGTTGTGCATTGAAAGGCATCATTAGTGACTTCTTTTACTTGGTCACCGATCTTCTCCAAGTCTTATTCTATTAGTGCCTAAATAACGACTTCCTTGATGGATTTTTGTTTGGGTTGTTGATGTCCAGATCTTCCTATCTCTGTCTCTTTTCTCTTTCTGTCATTGCGTGGTGCTGGCAGTGCCATTGGCTCCTTTGGGCCCTTCCCTTTGTCCTGGTCCTCTTATTCTTTGTATTCTTTCTTCTCATCGACATCGTATACCTTTGGGTTTGGTTGCACTGATGGCTCTATCTATGCAGGTGGAATATTCCACTCATTGTCCCAATCGGCCATGATGTTTCCCATCTCCTTTTCCATCAATCTATATTGTGTCGGAAGCCACTATTGGTATGGGTCTTTCTTCGCCTGAATGTACATGTGGTGTCATCCTACCTTAAAACGTGTCATTGCATTATATGCCTCAACCATATATGGTAGTTTGCGTTGAGTCCTTTCTATGTTGTCTCTGATAGTTTCCTTGTAGATATAGAATCCGGCATTAGTGTCCATCTGGCACGCCTTATGCGTGGTGTACTAGAGGTTTTGATATCATGTGGCTAAGAAAGGCTTCTCCTTGATGCCCAAAAACATGTTGTCTTCTAGATCTCTCCAAATCGATAACAAGATTAGGATTAATAACCACAAGTACTGAAATTTTGTCCGCTTGTCCTAGAATTCCTCGCAGTCAATCAAGAATTGGTTCAAAAAAAATGTTTCCGAGTTCATCTGGACACTCTCTACACATCATTTTGTGGCCGCTATAACCACTGTTGGAACTTGATCTTTTTGGAATTTCCTTAATAATTTACAGGCTAAGGCTTGTTTCACAAACCTTATCGATGATTCACATATGCTAGTGACATCCAGACTGCGTTGTCCTCGGAATGTGTGAAAAAATTCTTTCATGCTCTCAGCGAGAGATTTCTCATTCTTCTTATCAAGAAACAAGGATGTAGGGTCCTGCCCCTATGAAGGAAGTCCTGTAATGCATACTATTTTATCAGTATCAATAGATATTATCATATCTAGCCACAGATATCCTCTGTGCACACAACTTAGTAGTATTTTCACACACGCGTTGATCTTCTGGCTCCATCCAAAATGTGGTATGTCAGACAGGTTTAGAAGACCTACTTTCTGCAACCCCCTAGCCCACACATGTGGTTCGATGACGATCATGTGGGTCTCGGAACTAATGAATTTCATCAAGAACTTACTGGGTGCGAGCTCTGGGAACGTTTTTTCATCGGTGATGTCATGGTTAGTGTATTTCAGGGCTTGTATCATACCTAACATATCCACTTCTATTATGACACCTTCTAGGATCAGTGGATTAACTAATGGGATCATGTTGAGTTTTCTATAAGCAAGTCTTAAGCATGAAGTTCATTCCATTTTAGCATTTTACTTAAACCATAACCAATTATGTTGCAACAACCAAGATCACAAGAAGAAACACCATGCACAAGTACACAAGAAGTATCCTAGGAAACCCTTCTCAACAAGGGAATAAAACCTAGCCAAATCCTTTGCTATATTCTTCAAGAGAAATACCTTCACCACCAAGAAAACCTAGCACACAAGAGGGTGCTTGCAAACCCTAGAAGACTAGCGCCCAAGAGAGGTGAAAACTTATCCCAAGAAGATGTACTTGCTGAAATTTTCAAACTCACACAAAATATATGATTCCTCAATGGGGAATTTACCTTTACTTATATTAGACTTGACTTGTCAAAAGAAGTGTCTATTGGCACAACAGGGCCGACCTTTCTATCTCATAATATAATTAATATTAACCAGATTAATTATATTTTACATTAATTATAAATTAGATTAAGGTGGGGCCGACCTGTACCCTTTACATTACAATTAGGGTTATAGGCAGGTCTGACTCTTGAACAATATATAAAGGGATGTCATACACCCACTAGTGCTCAGCCACTAGGGGAACATCCATAGGGATTCCATATCTCTGGCTCACTGCATTACATAGAAGAACCACTCTCACTAGTTCTCAACCACTAGGATCACATTCACCTGTGCTCATCCACAAGCACGTCCACTCAATAGATATTTTTTCCCATTGAATTACACATGAGAGTCATCTAGAGTTCATCATCAACTCTCTACTCAAAGGAGGATAATACATAGTCTTCACCTATGTCTCATGACGATGCACCCAACTCTTTGGGAATTCACACGTTCACCTTGTGCTCAACCACAGGAACGTCCAACTATATAGATCTCCTTTCTCACTAAATTACATAGGAGAATCATTTGTAGTTCTTCTCAACTCTCTGTAAGGAGGAGGCCATCTCTACGTTCCAGCTTTGTCTCAGATAGGAACCACAGACCCCTCTCAGAGGCTCTCTCTCAGGTTTATGTGATGGAGAATGTCTCACATAGTTGCAATCATCAACACTCCCTCTCAACTAACGAGGAATTATTCATCATGCCAAGACTCACACGGATTTTCTTTGAAATTTGTCTTGGTTGTATTCATCAACACTCCCTCTCAACTAGGGAGGTATCCTTCACCAAGATAATTTGGTGAATATTTCTACAATCTGCTCATGTGTAGGAAGGTACGACATGTGTACTATTTTCCTCTGCATCATGTCTCTGATATAAAGATATTTTATCTTAATGTGTTTCGATCTATCATGAAACATTGGATTCTCAAAGATCTTTACACACAGCTCTGGTTATCATCATAGAATCCATCTCATGATCAAGTAAATTTGTCAGAAGCTTACGTAGCTGCACTGCTTTGCACACTCAATGATACATACTCTGCTTCTGTGGTTTTCAAGGCCACAAAGATTTGTTTCCTACTGCACCAGGAAACCATGACAACCTTGATGGTAAAACAACAACCAGATGTTCTCTTCTGGTCCACTATACTCTCTGCTCAATCTGTATCGACATATCCTGCAAAATCAAGTTCACACTGGAGGCATATCTTAGGCCATATCCAACTATGCCTTGTATATATCTCAATACATGCTTTACGCATATCCAGTGAGTCTGTATCGGATGAATCATGGATTGACTAAGAACATTCATTGCATAGCATGAATCAGGTCTGGTGTTAACCAGATACATCAATGATCCAATCAGTTGTGGATCAATATTTTCTAAATCATCATCATTCATTTTCTTCAAATCCATCACAGTGGTTTTGCATTATGTCATACTAAACTTCTTTAATATTCCCACTGTATGTTTTCCTTGACTCAGGAAAAATATCATCGATCCTATGTCATACTTCTTGTCCCAAGAATTAGTGTATCATATTAGATCCTTCATCTCGAAATCATAAGTCAAGGCTTACTTGTATCCAATAACAAGGCTTTCTGAATATGTCATCAAAATCAGGCTCTCATCGCCAATATTGTAATAACATAGGTTTGGATCACCAACACTCTTGTTGAAACCCAAACTCATCAAGAATCAATCCATCTAATATAGTTTCCAACTCATGGATGGTAGTACGGATGGAGGTGTATCGATCTTATTGGATCAAGTGTCTCATCATAGAAAACCCCCTCTATTTGAGAGAATCCTCTGGCTACATATCTCACTTTGTATTTATTGACACTTCCATCATTTGCATATTTGATCTTATAGATCCACTTGGAAGTCACCACAGACTTCCCTTCTGGTCTCTGAACAATATCTTATCATTCTTTAAGATATATTGGTATTCTTATGTTATGGCATCTTACCATACATGTTCTCTTGTTGCTTCTCCAAGACAAGGAGGCTTAGAATCAATGAAGTGGCTCATGACTGAAGGATAGCTCGAAAATATCTTTTTCTTTATTGGGATGTGAATTGAGGGGTTTGTATGTTCCTCTTCCTCCTGCAGAGTGAGCCTAGGCAGGTATTTTATGTCTTACTGCAATATTTATGGACATATCAATTGGAGCAACTGGATCAGATGGAATAATGTCAGTCTCCCTTTGAAATTTTGAAGGGAGAGAAGGTATTGTCTCACTGTCAATCTCCATCTGATATTCTTTGGATCTTTGAAAGGTTATATCTTCTTGAAGGACAACATCTCTTCTTGTCTCAATCTGTCTCTGACCAGGGATATAGATATGGAATGTCTTCGAAGATTGATTGTTATCCATAAATGTATCCTTTCTCCCTGAAGGGTCTAGCTTGGACTTCTTCTCTTTGGGTACATGAAAATACACTGGGCACCCAAATATCCTAAAGTGTTCAATCTCAGGCTTCACTCTGGTGAAGGTTTCTTCTGGAGTTATGTTTTTCAAAGTAGAGTGAAGACTCTTGTTCTGAACATATATTGTGTCATGCATTCTTATGCCCATGGAATCATAGAAAGATTATGATCATGAATTATTGCATTGGTTGCATCAATGATGGTTCTATTCTTCCTCTTTCTCAAATAGTTTTGACTCCCTCTGAAGGATAAACATCTTCCTTTGTTCTTAACCTATCTGGAACAAGAAAACAAGAGGAACCAAAATAAGAATATCTCCTAAAGGAGAATAATGAGTACATCTTTAGAATCAAAACAATTTAAGGATTGTTGTCACAACTACAACACCTACTTGTAATGTAGCAAATTTTATAAATATAGGTTAGAGGAATGACAATTACAACAATCAAACCTAGATTCTTCACTTCTAGTGTGTTGTTCCTCTGAATGCACCAAGATCCCTCTGGATCCATGACTTCAAAAAAAGGTTCCTTCCTCCTGCAATTTCTCTTATGAAAATGATACAAATAATATATATATATATAAGTGCATACCTGAGGGTGTTGATATGATTTCTCCAATGGAACCTGGCTAATCTCTGTCCTCTTGACATCTTCATGAAGAGGGTAGTCATAGTGTCACCTTTTTGTATTACCCACAATAAGCCTTCCTTTGAAGTCTTGTCTTCCAGAAACTTGAAGTTGCTTGATCCATCAGGCTTATCTTCCATCATGGTTATGTTCATCATAATTCTTCACAAACCCTTGTCAACTGGGCTAGAAAACCTAACAACTAGGCTAGGCTAGAACTTTTAGGTTTTGTTGGAATTATGACTGTCAACAATAAAATTTTGAAATATAGGAGAACAATGGTGAGCTGAAGAGCTCCTTCAATGAGTTGAAGAAACCCTAATTCTGAAATTTCTGCAGAAATTAGCAAAACCCTAGCAACCCTAGGGCCAAAATTTCAAAATCCTTGGAATTTCACTTTGAGAGTCTTTGGAGGTGCACTGGAGGAGGTTGTACTCTCCTACGCCAAAATTATCCCCAACATTCAAGTATTAAGGGATAAAACATCTTAGAAAGGTGGGTCATACAGATTTTTTGGAAACCTTAGTAGGGTCATACGGTTCTGCAAAAAAGAGAGGATGCTTGTACAATGGGTTCTTCAATACCTATGCTCTGAAACCATGTTGAGTTTTCTATAAGAAAGGCTTAAGCATGAAGTTCATTCCATTTTATCATTTTACTTAAACCATAACCAATTATGTTGCAACAACCAACATCACAAGAAGAAACACGATGCACAAGTACACAAGAAGTATCCTAGGAAACCCTTCTCAACAAGGGAAGAAAACCCAGCCAAATCCTTTTTTATATTCTTCAAGAGAAATACCTTCACCACCAATAAAACCTAGCACACTAGAGGGTTCCTGAAAACCCTAGAATACTAGCCCAAGAGAGGTGCGCACTTATCCCAAGAAGATGTACTTTCTAAAATTTCCAAACTCACACAAAAGATATGATTCCTCAATGGGGAATTTATCTTTACTTATATAAGACATGACCTGTCAACAAAAGTGTTTATTGGAACAATAGGGATGAAATCTTTATCTCATAATATAATTAATATTAACCAGATTAATTATCTTTTACATTAATTATCAATTACATTAAGGTGGGGTCGACCTGTACCCTTTACATTACAATTAGGGTTACAAGAAAGTCTGACTCTTGAACAATATAGCAAGGGATATCATACACTCACTAGTGCTCAGCCACTAGGGGCACATCCATATGGATTTCGATATCTCTGGTTCACTTGTGCTCGTCCACAGGCATGCCCACTCAATAGATCTTCTTTCCCACTACATTACACAAGAGAGTCATATGGAGTTCATCATCAACTCTCTGCTCAGAGGAGGATAATACACTATATTCATCTTTGTCTCATGATGATGCACCCATCTCTTTGGGAATTCACACGTTCACCTTGTGCTCAACCACAGGCACGTCCAACTCTGTAGATCTCCTTTCTCACTGCGTTACATAGGAGAATCATCTGGAGCTCTTGTAAACTCTTTGTAAGTAGGAGGCCATATCTACATTCTAGATTTGTCTCAGATAAGAACCACACACCCCTCTCAGGGGATTTGTCTCAGATAGGAACCACACACCCCTCTCAGGGGCTCTCTCTCAAGTTTGTGTACTGGAGAATGTCTCACACAACTGAAATCATCAACATTTTCTATGTTGCCTCTTATAGTTTCCTTGTAGATATAGAATCTGACATTAGTGTCCATCTGGCGCGCCTTATACATGGTGTACCAGAGGTTCTGATGGCACGTGGCTAAGAAAGGATTCTCCTTGATGCCAAAAAAACATGTTTTCTTATAGATCTCTCCAGATTGATAGCACGATTAGGATTAATAACCAAGAGTACTTAAATTTCATCCCCTTGTCCTATGATTCCTCGTAGTCAATCAAGAATTGGTTCAACAACAAAAAAATCCCAATTCATCTGGACACTCTCTACACATCATTCTGCGGCCGCTATAATCGTTGTTGGAACTTGGTATTTTTGGAATTTCCTTAATACTTTAGAGGCTAAGGCTTGTGTCAAAAACCTTATCGATGATTCACATATGCTAATGACATCTAGACAGCGTTTTCCTTGGAATGTGTGAAAATTTTATTTCATTCTCTCAGTGAGAGATTTCTCATTCTTCTTATCAAGAAATAAGGATGCAGGGTCCTGCCCCTGTGACAAAAGTACTATAATGCATACTATTTGATCAATATCAATAGATATTAGCCTGTCTAGCCACATATATCCAATGTGCACACAACTTAGTAGTATTTTCACACATGCGTTGATCTCTTGGCTCCATCCAAAATGCGGTATGGCGAACAGGTTTAGAAGACCTACTTTTTGCAACCACCTAGCCCACAAATGTGGTTCGATGACAATCATGTGGATCTCGGAACTAATGAATTTCATCAAGAACTTATTGGGTGTGAGCTCTAGGAACTTTTTTTCGTCGGTGATGTCATGGTTAGTGTATTTCAGGGCTTGTATCATACCTAACATATCCCCTTCTATTATGACACCTTCTGGGATCAGTGGATTAACTAATGGATACCTGACCTCTTTTTGCAAGTGGACGTGTGTCGCTGAGGGGTTTCTTGGCAGGATATAATCCTTGGGAAATGATTCGGATGAGGACAAAGCTTCATTTGTTTCTCATACTACTATCAACATTGTAGGCTCACTGCACGGTTTCTTCAATACTGAGGTTGATGTTGTTTTTTCCTTAGGTGCCATCTTCCTCTACGACAATGATTGCAAGTTCTACCTAGTTCTGGAACTTTGTTCAGGACTTTGGCTCTGTAACTTCGGCTCTTCGGTTGTGCAATATTAGGCTCTCTATGACAAACAATAACCCTCATTGGCCCTTTGTGTTCTTTTATGCTTCATTGCCAGTTGTAGTTTCCTTTCACGCCTAAACTCTCCATCTAATCCACTAATGGTTTTCATTTGCAATCGGTCAATATCTCCTACATTTAATGTTACGTGGCTCTACTACTTATCCATCATGATAACTCTTTATTTCGCATCCCATCATGGAGTGTGTTAAATTCTCTTAGTTGTCATCTGTGCAGTCTCATCCCTCTATGTGATCTCTTCCTTCTACGCAATCTTGTTTTCTTCATCTGTGTTTCCTTCTATTTACTCTTATTCTTATCTATGACATTTTGTTGCTCTTCCTCTTTACTTACTAACCTAATCTTATCTTTCTCCATAAATTCCAATCTCTTCCCCTAACTCGTTTCATATTTTTTCATGTTTTTCCTTCTTTTTCTTTATTTTTTTGTCTTTTCCTTCCTATAGTAAACTATGATACAATTTTAACCTGCTTGATCCCTTTAGTGTGCGAAAGGAGGGCCATCCCTATACAGTTTCAATCGGATCCCATTCACTAGTCCTTCCATGACTTGTCCATCCAAATTCTCTAACTAAACAACACCTACATCAGTCACATATTTGATCACATATGGTCCTAGCCAGTGCCTCCTGAAATTTCCTGGGTGTTGTAAGAACTTGTTGTCATAAAGTAGTACTAGATCTCCTGTTTGGAACTTCTTTTTCTTGATGTCTCTATCATTCCATGCATTCTCCATTTCTTTATGTACTTGTTGATGGAATCTTGCAATAAATCGATCTTCCTCTAGCACTAGTAGTTGTGATAGTCTTTCTTCTAATGTGCCAAAATCCATAAAGTATTACATTGTAACAATGCACATACTTGGTACAAGAAAATCCATGGGCATGATTGCTTATTGGCCATATGTTAATCTAAACAGTGTCTTCCATGTCAAATTCTTGTATGTAGTTCTATAATCCCAAAGCATTGCATGGATCCTTAAATCCCATTCATCTCACCCTACGTTGTGCATCTTGGTCAGGGCATTCTCTAGTATCTTGTTGAAGGCCTCCACAGTTCCATTTTCTTGCGGGTGATATGGAGGCCTCCCCTAGTCGCTCAAGAGTACTCTAGGATACCCAAACCTAGTAACTATGTTATCAAACAATAACCACGCAGTGGTCCCCGCACTGCACTCGGTGATCAGTTTTTCTTCTGCTCATCTTGTCAAGTAGTCTTTCGCAGTAATTATATACCTAGCTCTTGTTCTCCTCACTGGTGGGTTGATCAGCCAAACAAAATCCACTTCCCATTTGTCAAATGTTCGTAAGGTAACTTGCAGATTCATGGGAATCTCATCCCTTCATGATGGTCTTCCTACTCTCTAGGAAATGTAGCAATTCTAGCAATATTATTATGTGTCCTTATGGAGGGTAGGCCACCATAGCCCATAAAAATATATATTTTGTGTTGTCTCCTTTCCTGCATAATGTCCTCCTGCAATTCCATCATGTGCTTCTACTAAGATCATGGTCTTTCGTGTTCTAGCAGACATCGTCACAGTATCCCATCTATGTCTAAATTATATAAGTTTTCTGGGATCAAATGGTAATCTGTTGCTTTAACCACTAGTTGTTTCTTCAGGGCTACTATCATATTGGATTGAGCCACTCATGTGCTCAAGTATTGGACAATTTCAGCAAACTGGTCATCTACCATTTCGACTGGAAACAAATGTGCATCTGGTAAGTTATCGTTCAGGATCCTTGCATCTTCCCCTATCAGTATCCACGAAAAAAATGGTTTGGTCCTGCATTAAATTTTCTTGGCTTCATAATAACTCTGAAATCATACTCCTGGAACAACAATAACCATCTATAGATTATCCCCCCTACATTGGCTTGTTCACTAGATGTCTGAGTAAAAAATGGTTTGTATACATATTGAAGTGGGATCCTAGAAAATAATGTTTGAACCATTGCCAAACCTTCCCTTTATGTGGTCGTGTAATTTGTAATTCACCCTCCCTAGGTCGGGATAACACTACACCAAGTGCTATCAGTGATGCGCCCACATGGACGTGAAATGATATCTGCCAATCTGGGAATACCGGAATGGGCGTAGTTACTAACTTTTGTTTCAATACATCCAGACCCTTCTGACAGTCTTCGTTCCACTGAAACTTAGATTCTTTCTTCAGTAACTTCTCCATTGGGGTTGTAATCTGTGCATATCCTTTAATAAATTTCTGGTAGTAACCTGTATGAACCAATGTTGTTCTCAACTGTCGCATTGATTCGGGTGGTGGAAAATTAACAATTACTGTTATTTTGGCCGGATCAACTAACAAACCTTGCTTGCATACCACATGGCCTAACAGTATCCCAAATAGTGCGCAGAAAATACATTTCTTCAAATTTAACAAAATATGATATTGTTTACATCGATCAAGCATCAACCTTGGAGTTTCTATGTGATCTTTCAATATGATAAAGACAGTCCAATAATCTAGGTATACTTTAAGAAACTGATGAATAAACTCCTTAAAATTTGCAACAACTACTTTAGAAAACACAACATGTGCATTCTTTAACCCAAACGACATCACTGTGTAATGGTAGCTTCCCCACTCCATCACAAATGTCGTCTTATATATGTATTTGTTGCAATCCTTATCTAATGGTATCCTAAAAAGCCATAAGTGAACGAGTAGGCCTCCTATCCTTATAGGTTTTCCAATACTTCATCTGTAAAGGGGGTCTGGAATGGGCCATGTAGGCAGGCATCATTAAACTTTCTTAAGTCTATGTATATTCTAATACCCCCCATTTTATTATCTTGGATCTCCATTGGGCTTAATATCCATTTAGATTTTGTGACAGGTTCAATTATACCAACTTCTATCATCCTGTCAAGTTCTACTTTCACTTTTTCCTTTTACTTTGGATTTAATCTATAAGGTCTCTTTCTTATTGGCTTAGCATCTAATTTTAACAGGATCTTTATTTCACAGGATTCTCCAGCTATCCCTTTCATCTCTGAAAAGGTGGTTGGGAAAATATCTTGGTACTCATGCAATAGGTCTGTGATCATTTCCACGATCTCATCATTCCAATAATCCCCAATGTTTGAAAACTTTTCCTTCTCCTCCATGCCAATGTTTGTAAAAGTTTTCTTCTCCTCCATGCCAATGTTTACTTTTCACACTCTTAAGGGCTTTGCGTATGCGTCATATTCAAGTGTTAGACCTACTACATCACACTCCCCTTCAATTTTGAATACATGTACATTTCTTGGGTCTTCTTTTTCTTTTTCTTTTTCATCCCCGATATTGTTATATCATTCCAACAATTCATGAGTTGTCGCAGACTCTCTATGTGCACTACATGTATGTACTATTCCTACTTTTCCTTCTTCCATAAAAATTTTTCCTCTAATGACTTGTAATATTGCATCAACTAAAGGTGACTTAGCTTCAAAATTAAATTTTACCTTAAATTTTTGGATGATCTCCCAACATTTCGTCGCTCATCTGCATATTTCCAGCTCTAAGTACCAATTCTTGGGAACTATCTCCAAGGTATGTATGAACCTATTCTTGATTCAGCACTTGCCTCCAAGTTGTAATACATCATGCCACATGGTCCTTTGGATCGCTCATGGATGTATACTTGGGCATAATATCCTATGTCCCAAACCTAATTTGTATTATCTTTTTGCAATGTTGTTAATCCTATGTCCCTTCCTTGTGGTTCGCCCACCATCTCGTCGAGGTTGCTCCTAGTGTAACATCTAATGCTAATAACCTTTGATGTTTAGGTATTTACAACCCTAATCCATTGACAAAAGAAATTTCCTCCATTAATCCTTCGAACTTTAGCGTGTTGTGTACCTCTTTTTTGATCCAGTGAAACGCACGAGTAATGTGAGCACACCTTCTGGTCGACACTTCATGCAACCAGTATTCCCAGTGTTCAAGTCTTTCCTCCGAGTCTAATGCACAAGAGCTTATACTTCTCCAACTAAGTGCACCATCCGTAGTGAGGTTGATGTAATCCTCCATGCACATTATCATGTTATATAAGTTATCAATTTCCTTTCTCATGGGTTCCACATATCTTCTTGCCTCCATAGAATCTAATCGTGCAGTGACCTTTAAGCCTCCTCCTTCAAAAATCATCTCTCTCTTTTTTAGGTTGATAATCGCTTGATTTTGGAAGGCCCAATCTATTCCAAGAAAATATGGGTACAACTAACTGTTATCCACAATCTCGATGACTTCAAAGTCATCTATACTGAGCACTCAATATATATTCATAAGTACTGCTACCAATCTCCCGATCAGCATTATCTTATGTTGATTAGCCAACCTTAACAGGACAGTGCAAGATACCAGATATATGAAATATACAAAATAGAAATATAATGCTAGAAATGACAGAATAACAGTAAAATATCCAACATAATCTTCACAATACACAGAAATGATACACGAAATAGCAATACAAACGCACTTTGATTCAGAAAGAAATGTTCACAGGCCTCTTCGAGGGGGAAACCTCCAGTCGAGCAGCGCTCTGTTACAATAATCTCCAAGCTAGGGTTCTCATACCCTCGCCTCTTATTTATACTAAATATGTCTATTAAGAGAAGCATCTAGAGGAAGATCCTTCTAGAAGCGGAAGCTTCTATTAGGTCTTCTTACATCCACCTTATTATATTTTATTGAAAGGCCTTATTAATATTGACCTTTATTACATCCGAATACATTGATCTACCTATGTGCGGGTTAGGACCTTAACATGTCCACCCCCTTAAAAACAACCTTGTCCTCAACGTTTGAGATGTGGAAACTGTTGCAGAATGGTAGCTGGTTCCCAAGTGGCATCTGCTGGAGTCATGTCTTTCCACTGTACTAGCACTTCCTTGATGGTTCTCTGACACATGCGACACTTACGCTGGTCCAAAACTGCTTCTGGCTGTAGCCAAATGGAGCCTTCTTCAGCTAACTCTGGAAGGTTGGTTTGAATTTGGCACCTGGTTCCAATCACCTTCTTCAAGCATGAAACATGAAAAACAGGATGTATCTTCGACTGACTGGGCAGAGCTAACTGATATGCGACTTGTCCCACACACTT
>ML802265.1:30447-47289 GCA_009831015.1 Picea engelmannii
TATCACTACTTCTTGTCTAATCATTCTTCAATTTGTTCCCTATTCATCCTCCAAAACATTCCCCTCAATTACAGTTCTTGGTCCTGACAATGGAACCATTTGTTGGCTCATAGGGGCCAAACCCTGGGTTAATCATTCAAATACCAATAAAACATTTAGACACCAGCCCTTTCAGCATCACCTATATAGAAAGTGAATTCTCACCCGAGGCATCTAGGGGGGCTGCAGGAACCAAGGTTCTGAAGTGTTGAGGGGAAGCGAGGAATTCAACCTCTCATTTACTCATGTTTGTAGTTCTCATTACTTAACAGTTACTCAACATGAAACCTAGTATGAACGTGAAATTCTCTCTTTAAACATTCATTCAGTTATTAGATACTTCAATGCAAAACATTATAACATAATAAGTAAACAATACATTCACACCATAACATTAAACATCATAAAGTTCAAATATCACAACACACAGATTTACGTGGTTCACCCAACTTGGGCTATGTCCACAACAACTGGCTTCTTATATTATTCACTGATAGTTCTCTTACAACTGCGCACTGCGCTACAAAATGTGCAAAAATATCATTTACCAAACCTTCCTAGACGTTTCGTTGTAGTACGATTTTACTCATGAGTCATACCTCATATTTCTTCCTTCGCTTAACTCCCTTACCCAAAAAACACTAGAAACACACATCATATCTTCTTTTCTTCCCCCCCCCCCAATTCAAAAACCTATTACATATTTATACATAGCAATAGGGATAAACCCATTATAGAATTGGAAAATGTGTCCTCCATAAACCCGTTATAAGAGTGGACAAATTTCCCCCAAAACCCAACAATTTATACCCGTTTTTCGCCTTTTCCGTGTTGCTCTCTCACACATCCTTTTTCTGTGCTCTTTGACTCCTTGAAGTTCGCTTTCATCACACGCTTTGGTCCATTTTCTAACTTCCTTGTATTCTTCGACTTCCTTTTGGTGAAGATCCCAAAAAGTATCTAGAATGTCTCTCCAACAAATCCCTTTTACTCCCTAGGGCATGCAAAACAAACTTAAGTAAATCTAGGAGGGTGTACACCCTTGTACTCCTCCTAGCAACCTTACCAAAAAATGACTTATCAACTAACAATGAGATGAAGGTTGATAGAGGTTTTATGCACTTATATTCTTCCTAGGGTTTCAACCAATAACACTATGAAACAAGCAAGAAGAACTAACAAATTGCATATTATTCTTACCAATTCCAAGAGAGATGCAAGATAAAACCATAGTTCACCAAGTAAATTACACCACAAAGCAAGAGAGTAAGCCTCAAAGAGGTTTTCACGACCTTAGATCAACAATACACCAAGAGAGTTCACCAAAAGACATTTGCACAAGAGAGAGATATCCAAGTTTCCCAAAGAGGGCGCAAATTTCAGCCAAGTATTCTTCTCACAATGGGAGAGATATGATGAAAATGAAATAGAAATGATCCTTATTTATACAAATCTCCTAAAAAGTGCTTGTCCACTTAACTTAAGGTAAACCACAAAATAAGGGAGACATTTCCCTTTATTTTTCCCCTTTACAATATTAAATTCAAATTTAACTTAAAAGTTGCACATAAGAAACTCTAAAGATGACGTCAACCCTCTCTAGGGTGACATTTTGGCACTTCTAGCAAGTCTTTTGAGCTTGGAGGTGAAATGTTGGGCCTCCAAAAGCATCCCTCTCATGTACTATTGTCTCCTCCATCAAGCCAAGGCTTCTCTCCATCCAAATGCCAAGTGTCAATCAAGTCAACACCACCACCACTAAAACTCTAGCCCTAGGGTAATGTCAAGCCTGCTAAAGTTGCATTTTGACCTCCAAAGGAAAAATTTTGAGATTGTAGGGGCTAGGTGAGAAATTCCATGGTGTATTTCAAGCCTCTAAAGGCTTTCATCATCATCCAATGTGCGGGCCATGGTATCCACCCTGTGGGATTCATGCCACAAGGAAGCCCAAGCTAGGATTGTTCTTCCAAAACTATCCACCAAGCAAGGTCTTGCAAAGATAAATAATATTCCCTACAAGGATATCAAGTCAAATGCACTGTGATAAGTAAATCAAATCAATAAAAGAACCACCTCAACATGTGTATCAAAAACCACCTCATCAAATTAAACAAGTGCTCAAAGACTGATCCGCATTTAATGAGCAGAACGAAATGAATACAGATCTATATTATTAACATAGAGATACCATGAACAATAATAGTGATACAATAAAACTTGGCTTCTATTAAATAAAGAAAGATGTTGAAAATGTAAAATGCATATTGAAACAAGCTTGCTAGAATGGTGGCAGCTTATCTCTGAGAAGAGATGTGACGAATTCGCTCATTCGCAAGAAGATGAGTACAATGAGGATCCAAAGTCCTTTTTACATCAAACATGAATGCCAAAAAATTATACATCCAAAAACCTAAAACTAGGAGATGAAGTGTCAAGAGTCATGTGGGCCCTGTTGGGGTATGTTGGTACATCAACTTCCCGAGGTCGTAAATTTTGCATACAATCTTCATTTGGGGTGTTCGATACCTCGTCGGAAAGGTATATCCGAGAAGTACAACATCTATCAAGTTTTAAGGTATGTCAAGCCATTCTCAACCCTTGACTCCCCAAAACACCAAAAAACATCATTTAGGGACTCAAAATGGCTCTGGAAGTTTGGGACTCAAAAATCTAGAAAAAAAATTGCCAAGATAAAGATTGTAATTTCCAAGATGAAAGTTGTATGTGAGCCAGCTGGAATAGGTGGGTGGCCATCAATATTCACCTGGATCAATCATTCCTCCTTAGGAAGCAATGGTCTCCATTGCATTGATTTCCCCCATTAGATGAGGAAACTTTTGTTGAATTTGGCCTCGGGTAAGCCACTTGCCTTGGTGCAGGAGTTGCTCTTCCTTGACAACCCGATAAAGTTGAAGCTTCTATTGGAGAGTGCCCTTGACCTATGTGTCCATGATTTGATCATTGGATGCATGTTCCATGCAGTCATGGTTGATCTCTATTGGTGTCAATTGTTCTACTATCTCTGAGGTGTCCAATAATGGTGGAAAATATGGTTGAAGGAGGTCCACATAAAATATTGGGTGCAATCCA
Organism: Picea engelmannii; assembly: GCA_009831015.1. Classification (NCBI taxonomy): domain Eukaryota; kingdom Viridiplantae; phylum Streptophyta; class Pinopsida; order Pinales; family Pinaceae; genus Picea; species Picea engelmannii. The sequence continues at coordinate 33,577 of ML802265.1, forward strand.
AGGAAGGGGGGAATGTTGAGCTACAAATAATTGTCTTCCACGGCATTGGTGATGGTGTAAGGTCCATAGCGGAGTGGATGAAGCTTTTGATGGGTCATCGTAAGGAGTTATTTTTGCAAGTACAACTAAACTTTATCTCCCACCTAACATTTGTGTGGTACCTGGTGTTGATAATGGTGTTTATTTTACTTGGCATTGGAATTATGTAAAATATTTTGAACCTGTTGGCGGATGTGTTGGATCCACTCAATGAACCGGGTAGCTTTGTCAGCTTCAGGTTGAGCATAGGACGAGTCTATCTACGTGGATGCAAGGGGTAGTACAACATCCATGGGACCCAATGGTTGAAATAACAACCCCACCTGGAAGGGGTTGTGGTCGGTTGAGCTATGTATGGCTTTGTTGTAGTTGTGATGAACATAGGGAAGACTCTCATCCCATGTGCGGGGATTCTTGGAATTGTGCATGCGCATGATATGCACGATCATCTGGTTGACAAAATCGGTTTGGCCATCTGTCTAGGGTTAGAAGGAAGTGAATTTGGTGAGCTTGGTGTCCAGAAATGACCAGCGGCTCGACCAGAATGTGTTGAGGAACCGAATGTCCTGATATGAGACGATGGTTTGTGGTATCCCAAAATGTACCCACATTCATTCAAAGAAGATATTGACAGTGGCCTCTGTTGTGATGCTCTTCTTGCACATGACCAAAATCGCCAGTTTATAAAAACTATCAACCACCACAAAAACACAGTCATTTCCTCGCTTGTTTAATCGAAGACTCGACATGTAGTCCATCGAGATGGATTCCCAGGGCCTTTCAGGAGTAGGTATAGGGGTGTACATTCCTTGTTTCTTAATGTTCGATTTTCCAATGGCGTAGAAAGTGCAAGACCTAATATACTTGCTAACATCATGTCAAAGTTTCAACCAATAGAAACATTTTTGTGGCATGACCATTTTCTTTTCTACGTCGAAGTGTCCTACCACCCGATTGTAGTGGGATTCCCAAATCAACTTCACTTTCTCACCTCATGGAATGTAGAGATGGCCCAGATGGAAATCAGTGACAGTTGTGTTTGCGCCCATCATCTGGTAGGTGGCAGTGAAGTCAATATCTCTCTCATAGAGTTAGGGCCATCTGGAGGTCTCATGGTCATAGGAGTTTAGCACCATGGTGAGTGTTGCAACTTGAAATCAACAACATGGTTGGTGCTTCATGTCTCATACATGATGTTGCGATGGAAATGTTGCAAGTATGTGTACCACTTCTGATGGTGATCATTTTGCAATTTTCCATGAGTCTGCATGAACTACAATGACTTACGACCGGTGTGGATGATTGTCTCCTTCCCGAGAATGGAATGCCTCCACTAGCAGTAGGCTTTCACAATGGATTACATTTCTTTATCATAATTAGGGTACTTATATATGGAATCTAATAGTGTCTCACTATGATAGGTCATAGGGTGCCCGTGCTGAGTGAGAATTGCGCCCACAACACAGTCTGAAGCATCTGTCTCGATATCAAAGGGTTGTTGTAGGTCGGGTAATGAAGCAATGGGGATAATAACAAGCACTACTTCAAATCATCAAATTCTTGTTGTTGTGATAGGCCCCACACAAAATTTTACTTATCGCCACCCATGGTTACTTGGCTGAGGACCCATGCAATATGGGAGAATCCCAACATGAACCTACAATAGAAATTTGCAAGGCCTAAAAATATATGAAGCTCAGTGAGTGTGGTTGGGGTTGGCTAGTCAAGAATGACCCCGATCTTGGTTGGATCCACATGCACCCCATTCTCATCAACAATGTGTCCTAGGTACTCGACCATTCCATATCGAAGGAGCATTTTTCCAAATTTTCATATAGCTTGTGTTGTCGCAAAGTGTATAAAACTTGTTGAATATCCTACAAGTGTTCTGCCCAATTCTTGATGTAGATGAGGATGTCATCCAGATACACCACCACAAAATAATTGGTGAAAGGTCTCAAGATATCATCCATCATCCTCATGAAAGTTGTTGGGGCATTCCTCAAACCAAAGGGCATGACCAACCATTCAAAAATACCTTCTTTGGACTTGAAGGTAGTTTTCCATACATCTGTCTGGTCTATTGGGACCTGATGGTAGCCAGACTTCAGATCAATTTTACTGAAGTATTTTTCCCCCTTGATTGGTTCAAGGAGATCATCTATTAAAGGAATCAAGTATTGGTTCCTGACTATGATTTTATTTAGGGCCCGATAATTGATGCAGAGTCACCAGGTCTCGTCTTTATTCTGCATAAGCACGATTATACTTCCACACAGTGATGAGCTAGGTCAGATGTGCCCCTTTTAGAGAAGCTCTTGGATTTTACGCTTGATCTCATTGTTTTCTAGCATATAGACTAGACCATTGGGTAGCAGTGCGCTAGGAGTCAGATCGATTGAATGCTTGACATGATAGTGTAGAGTTACCCTAGTGGGTGAGGATAAGATGTCTTTGTATTCTTCCACGACCTTATCCACTTGCTTCTGCTGCATGGAGAGTTTGGGGATGTGGCTGCAACCTTTCACTCACTTTGAGAGAGAATCATGAAAAAGACAAACTTATCGGTCTGAGAGATTACCTTCTTGCATTGCTTGGTAGAGATCAAGAAAATGGAAATAGGTGGGGCTACCTCGGGTATCCTGTAAAATTTATTGTCCAAAGTAATAATAACACTACGAGGCCTAGACTCATATACAACATGATGTTTCCATAAATAAGTTTGTTCCAAAATAACATCAAAAACTTCAAGGGGAACGATATCACACAATACCTCATATTTGAAGGGATTGATGTCATAGGATAGACGACATTGTTGGATGACGCAAATATTTCTTCCTTGGCAGAGCCACCCGATGGTGTATGGTTGTGGGTGCGGATTTTTCAGCAGGGCTAATAGCTTGATGAGATCCACTGATATGAGGTTCTTTTGGCCACCGCTATCAATGATGAAGCGCATCCTATTACCCTTCACCCACATCTATGAATGAAATAGGCGTTTGCCTTCCTCTGGCTCATCAAGTTCATCGGGCTAGATATTGGTGGTAGAAACGGTGGCACTAGGTTCCACCTCAATAATGTGTCTCCCCTTTTCTGGTTCTGACTCGAAGTTGGAACCCGCATTTGATTCAGAGGCTTTCACCTCTACCACTAATGATTTCTTTGAGCAACAATCAACAGTTTTATGCCCAGGGATCTTATGGAAGTTGCACCACTTCCCGGTGTCTTTATTTGTCTTTCCATTATCCTTATTTGTTTATGGCTTAGACTGGTTGTCCTGAGGTTGTCCATATTTTCTTTTCCCTTTTTTCTGCGGGTTGGGGCTACCCTTTCCCTACTTTTGTTTTGAGGGGTTCCCAGACCTAAACTGTCACGTCTTTTGTTTAAGATTTTGTTCGATTTTGACAACATATTGATAGGCCGCGCCCAAAGATGAAATGTTCAGAAACTCCATTTATGTCTAGATGTATCTATGAAGACCATCACGGTACTTGAGCACTAGATGTCCCTCGGAATATTTGATACCCATCTTAGTGTGCAAGGTATGGAAGATATTTTTGAACTCTGGCACAATTCGGTCCCTTTCCTGCCGCAGTGTGGTCCATCTTGTATACAGGTCATCATTACTTCCAACAGGGTAGTATTGTTCCTTAATAGCATCCTTTAAGGACTCCCAGGTGAGTGCGACTGTAAATAATGAGGGTTCCTCTGTTTCCTTTTTCTCACAGAAAGTCTCCCACCAATCTTTGACATGGGGGACAGCTTTGAGGAATGCAAATGGAATATTTTTTCTATTGGAAAAGTTATGGATAGAAAAATACCTTTCTAGTAGATTCAACCATTTGTCTACAACATCTGTGTCTATATGACCTTCAAATATAGGACTATCAAATTTTATTTGTACCTTGAAGGGGGCAATGCCTCCACTCAAGGAATATATGTCGCTTGTTGGTACATGTCGAAGTATTTGCGTAAAACTATCCATCATCTTGTTCCTCTATTGCACGGGGGATTCCTCAAGAAATAGTTTGAAAGGATCTCATGTCCCGTCTTCTTTATTTTCTCCTTACATGGAAGGTCTCTTGAGTGTGCGAGATCTCTTTCCCTCGAGGGAAACAAGCTCGAGACCCAACTCTTTCTACCCTAACCTTGTCGGGGACATGCACTAAGAATGACAAGGAGTAGATTGCTTTGATACCATTGATTCAGATTTAATGATCAGAACGAAATGAATACATATCTATATTATTAACACAGAGATACCATGAACAATAAAAGTGATATAGTAAAACTTGGTTTCTATTAAATAAATAAATATGTTGAAACTGTAAAATGTAGACTGAAACAAGCTTGCTAGAATGATGGTGACTTATCTCTAAGAAGAGATGTGATGGTTGCGCTCATTTGAAATAACATGAGTATAATGAGGATCCAAAATATTTTTTACATCAAACATGAATTCCAAAATCCTATGCATCCAAAAACCTAACCATAGGAGATGAAACGCCAAAAGTCATGTGGGCCTCATTGGGGTAAGTTGGTACATCAACTTCCCAGGGTCGTAACTTTTGCATAGGAAATTTGTTTGGGGCATTCGATACCTCGTCAGAAAGGTTGATCTGAGAGGTATAACTTCTGTCAAGGGTTAGGGTGTGTTGTTGGCAAACCTTGGCCCCCCAAAATTCCAAAAAAATGTTGTTTAGGGCCTCAAAACAACCCTAGAAGTTTGGGACTCGAAAATCTAGAAAAAAAATACCAAGATGAAAATTGTAACTATCAAGATCAAATTTTTATGTGAACCGGTTGGAAGAGGTGTGTGGCCACTGATATCCACCTGGATCAAATACCCTATACAACTTTCCAAGTTTATGTATGGGAGTGTTGACAAAGTGACCTATTGGGTGAATCATTCCCTAAGTCTAGGAGTGTTTCCTAGGTGGACCCCTCTCTAAGCCATGTGGAGAAGATGAAGTGGATGGGGGTAAGAGTTTTTGGCATGGGGTTCATGAAATACAATGGATCGTAGTATCTCATTTATGGGTGCCTTTGTAGAGGGTGTGTCTCACCTTCATTTTCAATGCATCTTTTTTCCAAGCCCATTTAATGTCATCAATTAATTAAGGTTCAAAACAACTGGGTACTCCCCATGGGGTAACATATAGCTTGGGGTGAATTACCACAATGTCACTTGAAGGGAGAGGTACACAGAGTGGGGTAAAGTCTAGGTTTTAACACACTTGTGTAGATCCCTCAACAAGTGAGACATTTATATGTATGTGTTTTCTTTTGCAGGTCTTTGAATTTTTAGAAGAGACATTTCATTGTTCTCAAGACCTCTTTGGGGGAGCATTTGGAAGGTTTTGATTTGGGATTTATATTTTTCTAGCTACATTCCCTATGGACCTTCATCCCCCTCTTCCCATTAAATGAGGGACAATCCCGTATAGGTTCAGTACACCCAAAAATCCCAAAAGATAAGGAGGCGAGGGGATGAAGTGTGGAAAGTGGCAAGTATGAATGGGATGGAACGATGGCTCATCACAGATACCTCCTAGTAGAAAACTCATCCCTAAGGGTGACCACTTACTAGGTAACAATGTCAACCACCAAGGTGAAACATGGAAATGAGCATAACTTCCAAGAAGACATTACGTAATCAAAAGCAGATTGAAATGAAACACACTCAAATGCCTTAAATATTGAAATAACACACACCATAATAATTGGCGTGTACCTCATGGAGAAAGACCCAATGTCTTCTAGAAGCAATATGATGTGGTAGATACCATCATGATGAGTCTGAGATGTGTAGTGGTGAAGTGGGCCTCTATCTATGCAAGTGGATGTTGTCATCCATCTGTCTCTCGGTACTCCATGTTTACAATCTAAGGGCCTCGAGACATCATCTTCTTAGTTATCCCTAGGAAATGGGGATAAAATCTAGCTCCTACTCGAAGACATGTACTCATCGTAGAGTTCATGAGAACCACAACATATCATGGGCATACATGTGCCTACATTGAAACATAAAACTGTAAAATCTAGGGTGGCTCTACTCACCCTTTGTCCATATAATAAAAAAATCGAAATTTTTAATTGACAACTAATCTAGAAAAGGAAAAAAAAATAGCATTTTTTCAAAAAATTCTAAATTAAACATGAAATATGATGAAAGCAATATGAAAGTAGAGAAAAATGAAACATGAAATGTAGCTAAGCTACTATGAGCAATCAAATAAAGCAAGATGACCTACCAACTTACTTGGGGTCGAGGGACATGAAGAAGTCAAGTACCACCTTGGAAATAATGTTTGAGGAGGGATCTATTTACTGGAAATGGCATCCTCCTCCCCTCTACTATGGAAAAATAAAAAGAATTTAACCCAGATATCTCCTCTATATTATAGTGTCCCAACTACATACTATCAAACTTTTGATGCATTCCATATTTTTCTCTTGTTTTGTCCCACATTAAGACCATGTCCCCCTTCTTGCAATTTCTCTACCTTGCCTTACAATCAAATGTCCCCTTTATTTTTTCTTGATTCTTTTCCATTTGATCAAAGGCCATTCTTTGAGTTTCCTCCAACTCTATGGGTTGATCAATTCTCCCCTGCAATGCTTCTTTATCCGTGATGAAATGTCGATCCAATTGTAGGGCTAGGATCTGGAGATTCACACGTAGGCGTGATTCTAACCCATAAACCAGTTCAAAAGGGGTTTTCCTGGTAGAGGTATTAGTAATTGTGCGGTCTTCCCATAAGGCATACTTGATCTTTCTATCCCAACTTTTCTTGTTCTCTCCAACAATATTCTTTACGATATCCATGATGCTCTTATTGTTGGATTTTTCTAATCTATGTCCTTGAGGGTAATAATTCGAAGAGTGTGACAAGGCAATTTCATATTTGAAATAGAATGAATTGAGCGCCATCGAGCTAAAATCCTTTTCGTTATTCGTGGTTATCTTGGTAGGAACGTTGAACCTAGTGATAATATTTTCCTCGAGGAATTTCATTACAAACTCTTACTTCACTTTTTCTGTCGGGATGGCTTCCACCCATCTGGTGAAGCAGTCTATGGTAGTTAAGACCCATCGGTAACCATTACTAGAGTTTTCCTTGAACTTGCCAATGAAATCTGGTCCCCATTGTTGAAAAGGTGCTTTTACAATGATTGGTTTAAGAGGAAGGGCAGGGAGGCATTATTTCCCGGTAAAGAACTAACAAGGCTGACAATATCTAGCGTATCAATGTGTGTCGAAGAAAATAGTGGGACAATAGTATCCTACCCTTAGGATCTTATGGGTAGTAGTGCAAGATGAAAAATTTCCTCCACAATATCCTGAGTGAAAATTGATGACTAACTTGTTTGCTTCTTCCTTATTCACACATCTAAGGATTGCGACATCGAGGTTCCTCCATCGGTGACCATCATGTGTCAAGCAATACTTCATAGATTTCATCCTTAGGTCTCTCCTCTTATGGTCGACCAAATGATAAAGGAAAGAGAGATTCTTCAAGTAGTAAATGATATCTGAATACCATTCGTCATCCTCAATTTCACTTACGACAACATTAATTTATTATTTTTCTCTCATCTCGATGGCTTCTTGATTGATTTCTATCAACATTTTAGCTAAACCTTGGCCTTTGATTATCTTGGATGGTTTTATCTCCAAGTTGTACTATTGTATCTTTCAAACCCATTTTTCCCTTGATCCAAGAAAATCATGTTGTGATAATATGTCCTTTACGGCGGGGCAACGGACAAAAGCTTTAATCTTGATATATCCCACATAAGTTCTAAAATGATTGAGGGACTCTACAAGATAATAGGCTTGCTTATCTGTAATAGTGTAATTTATCTCTGAGACCCTAAGGGTTTTTCTCATGAAAGAGATCAGTTATTCATCACCTTGATCATTATTTTGCAAGAGAACTCTTGCAATGGTATCCTTTGAGGCGAAAGTGAAAATGATTAAGTCTTTAGAAAAATCTGGGTTGACTAGGACTAGCGCAATAGTTATTACTTCTTTGATATGTTGGAAATCCAACTTACCTTTTTGTCCCATTCAAAACATGCATCCTTATTTAATAGGAAATTGAGGGGCTTCACGATTTTGACAAAGTTCAAAATGAACCTCCTTATGAAGTTCATTTGGCCAAAGAAACACTGTAGATATTTCTTATCTTTAGGGAGAGGGATATTCTTGATGGATTATATTATGGAAGGGTCTATTGAGATCTTGTCTTTGGAAATGATACGACCCGATAATTTGCCTTTATCCACACCAAAAATTGATTTCTTAGTATTAAGAGAAATGTCATATTCTCTACACCTTTGAAAAATCGTTCTTAGGTGTTGGATATGCTTACCTCTTTTCTTGGAGATAGTAATTAGGTCATCCTAGTAAATATCTATAAGTTTCCCAATTAGGTCCCTAAAATCATAGTCCACAGTGTTAAAATATTGTGCTCGTTTACCATAGACAATGCTACACCATTGTCACCCAACCATAGGCACAAAGACACCCTCGATCACCTTAACCTTTGCTAGATAGAATGATTTCAGGAAGACACACTATAGCCAATAGATAAACCAAGAGAGTGCACCTTCTCCAAGGTAGTGCGCAAGTAAGAGTACCAAAAAGGATGAACAAGAGTGTGTTGCACCACTACAGTTTTGATTAATCCTTTTCCAGAATTGTGCACTACTTCTGTTGCTACTGCACTTCTAAGATATGTGCACCAATTGAGTGAGTGTGTGTTTTTCCAAATGAACTAAATTTATTTCTATTTATACTAATCTGGCCAGGTGAACAGTGTTAAGGTTGAAGCTATTATTAGGTTTCTTTTCAATTTACTAGATAACCATAGCATAGATAGGATCACTGAGAGAAACACAATCACAAGATACATAGCATTTATTCTGGGAAACCCTCATGGGGAAGAAAACCCAACAAAAACTTCCTTAATATAGATATCCAATAAAATGCCAAGACAATAAACGAAACACTAGAGAATATCCTCTACTAAGCAATGTGCCTCTCTCTCTCTTCCTTCTTCTGACAACTGGTAACTGCAACTTCCTTCAAACTTGTGCACTAGATGAGTGACCTGAGTGAGTGAACAAATGAGGCGATGGCTTCCTTTATTTATACAAACTGGCAAGTGATGATAAGGTGTCTCTTCATTGGCCGGGGCCAACTTGTCTTTCTAAGTGGTTAATACCACTTTAATTTCCTGGGGGGCGACTTCTCAATTTGCATAATATATTTAGGGTTTGACCAATCCACAAAAGGAGATTTGGTCAATTACAATGTCCGGCATGATCAATCCAAAAAAGGGGATTGGTCTAATGAATAATAAATCAATAATAAATAGAATACTCTTTGCAGTTACAATATTTCAACACTCCCCCCTAACAAGAAGGGTATTCTACAACATCATCAAGAGAGAGAGAGAGAGGGCAACAACATCAACAATATCTGGAACACTAACTGGCATATCTATAAATCATCAGAAGTTTTTCTCATCATAAATATCAGCATTCACAGCAGGGAGATGGAACGACATCATCAACATCTGCAACAACATGGATTAGTATAAAACTAATACATCATCATCCATAACAACATGAGGTTGGTACAACATCAACAAAAACAATATCATATCACAAAGGTTGGAGCATCATCAACATTAGCACTAGGCTAGAAATATTCAGCACGAAGCTGGCATCTCAATAATATCAGCACGAGGCTAGAAATCTTCAGCACGAAGCTGGAAATCTTCAACACGAGGCTGGAATCACAACAACATTAGCACGAAGCTGGAAATATTCAGCACGAGGCTGGCATCACAATAACATCAGCATGAAGTTGTAAATCTTCAGCACTGGGCTGGCATCACAACAACATCAACACGAAGCTGTAAATCTTCAGCACTAGGCTGGAATCACAACAACATCAGCACGAAGTTGTAAATATTCAACACTAGGCTGGCATCAACACTATTCCCCCTTTCAAGGGAGGTCCTTTCGAACTACACCAAGCTTATATTGAAAGTGTTCGAACTTTACACGAGATAGAGGCTTGGTCAACATATCAACAACATGTTCATCCATGCTAACATATTGGATCTTTATGGCTCCTCTCTGCACCATATCACAGATTTAATGATATTGGATATCTATGTGTTTTGACTTGTCATGGAACACAGGTTTCTCTATCATCTTTATGCAACTCTAGTTATCACATAGGATCATGGTTGCTTCCATATCTAGATCGAATAGATTTGTCAACAACTTATGAAGCCATATGGCTTCACAAATGGAGGAACATGCAACAATGTATTATTCTTCTTCCATGTTGAGAGCAATCTTTGATTGCTTCCTACTCTTCCATGAGATCATGGTTGACCCCAGACTGAAACAACATCCTCAAGTTCTCTTTCTGTCAGAGACACTTCCATCCCAATTTGAATCAATATAACCACTCAGTCTGAATTCATGATCTCCATTATAACTGAGACCACAATCTAATGTACCCTTAAGGTACCTCATCACATGTTTTGCAGCAACCAAGTGAACATGCCTGGGCTCTACTAGAAACTGAATCAAGGTGTTCACAGCAAAACATATATCTAGCCTAGTGTTCGTCAAATACATCAACAATCCAATGATCTGTCTGTACAGCGTAGCATCAATCAATTGTGACGAAGTGTCAATCAAGAGCTTCAACTTTGTTTCCATGGGTGTATTCATGGATTTTCACTGCAACATATAAAATATCTTCAGTATTTAAACTGCATACTTCCCTTGGTTAAAGAAGATTTCTCTAGGCTCTGCCAGACCTCAAGACCTAAGAAATAGTGCATTAGGCCAAGGTATTTCATCTCAAATTCTGTAGCGAGCTTCTTCTTAAAATCAGTGATGAGATTTTCTTCTCCGGTTAAGAATAAGTCATCCACATACAGTAGCAATATAACATTCTCATCATTCATAACCTTGAAGTAGAGGTTAGAATCAACTTTACTCTTGGTAAATAACAAGCTATTCAGGAAACTATCAATCATTCCATACCAAGATCTAGGAGATTTCTTCAATCCGTACAAATCCTTCTTCAACTTGCAAACATGAGTCTTCCTGTCTTCAACTTCAAACCCTTGAGGTTGTTCTATATACACTTATTCTTCAATGACACCATTCAAGAAGGCCATTTTCACGTCCATCTGGTGTAACGTCCACTTCATCTTAGCTGCAAGAGCTATGATGGTTCTGATTGAAGTGTATCTGGCTACAAGAGAAAACATCTCTTCATAATCAATGCCTTCCTTTTGAGAAAATACACGAGCAACAAACCTTGCTTTATATTTCTCAATACTTCCATCAACAACATGTTTTATTTTGAAAATCCATTTGGAAGATACCACATCCTTTCTCTTTAGTCTGGGAACTATTTCCCATGCATCATTATTTATAATGGATTGGTATTCTTCTATCATGGCATATGCCCATTCTTTCTTCTGAATAGTTTCTTCAAAGAAAGTAGGCTCCTTCTCTAAGAGATCACACATCAAAGCCATATAACTGGAGGATGGCTTAGGTTTCTTCACTTGTTTCATGGTTCCTTCGGGGGCACCATACTTATCTCCATCTTGAATAAGTTCCCTTGCTCAGGCTGGCTTTCTCTTGTGGGAGATCGTCATCTGGGGAGGTTCTTGAGATTCTATTATGTCATGATCTTTTAGAATCTCCTCATCAGGGGAAGTTATGCTTCTCTCACTGGTTCTACAAATCTGGGAGCCACAAGTTCTTCTTCATATACTTCTTCAAGCTGGCATCTTCTTGATTTCTTAAGTGTTGCATCTTCATCAAAGGTTAAATCCATTATGATCTCAATATGATGGTAACCTGGTATATAAAATTTGAAGGCCTTGGAGACCTCAGAGTATCCAACAAATATTCCCTTCTTTCCTGAAGGGTCAAGCTTGGTTCTCTTCTCTTTCAAAATGTGTACAAATATTAGGCAGCCAAATATTTTGAGATGGCTTACTTCTGGATTTTTTCCAGAGAACATCTCTTCATGGGTTTTGAACCCAAGTGCACTATGGGACAATCTATTTTGTACATAAATTGTTGTTCTTATTGCTTCTTCCCATAAGTTCATTGGAAGATATTGATCATGGATCATTGTCTTCATTGCTTCCATTATAGTTTTGTTTTTTCTTTCTGCTACACCATTTTGTTGAGGATTGTAGGGAGTGGTGAGCTCCCTCTTGATCCCTGCATCTTTACAAAAGTTTGAAAACTCTTTTGAGGTGTATTCTCCTCCATTATCTTGTTAATGTTTATGCCATTATTATAGTTCTTTGCATTTCAATAGATAATAGCATCATAAGAACAAGATCACTGAGAAATATACATTCACAAGAGACACAACAGTTATCCTGGGAAACCCTCTAGGGGAAGAAAACCCAACAAAAAATTCCTTATCATAAATAGCTTATACAATGTTCAAGAGATAACTCAAACGAATACAGAAAGTCCTTCCCAAGAGATGCGCCACTCTTCTTCTCCTCTCTCTGGTAATTGCAGCTTGCCTCATAAGAGAAATGAGCAAGTGAGTTGTGTGTTTGAAGTAAGGTGCTAGCCTCTTATTTATACAAGACTGACACGTGTGAAATGTCACAACTGGCAAGGCCGACCTCTCACTCTAGGTGGGTAAACCCACCTTTAATTAATTATGGGTCTTCAATAATAATTGTTGGGGCCAACTTCTTATTCTGCCCTTTATAATTGTCCGATGACCAATCCGCAAAAGGGGATTTGGTCTTTATACAATTACTGATGTGATTAATCCACAATGGGGATTAATCTAATAACAATAATAATAATAATGACATGATTAATCCGCAATGGGGATTTAATCCAATAATAATAAGAATTCTCTTCGCAGTTACATTATTTCAACACTCCCCCTTAACAAGAAGGGTATTCTTCATCAGCATCAGGTGAGAGAGGTCTGCATCATCAGTGGCATCTAGAGGAAAATAGCGTCAATATCATCTTGAAACTTTGGCTAGCATATTTACGAGTCATCGAAAGTTTTCTTCATCAGCAACATCATCATTCTCGAAATAATGTTATCATCATCTGCATCAAATATGTATCAGTAAAAATGATACCTCATCACAGCACTAGGCTGGCACATCACAGTACTACACTGGCTCAATGTCTCAGTGGTTAAGCTGGTAGCTCAGTGTCAATCACATCTTTCTTTGCATCTAACAACTAGGTCAAAAGCGAGGAATCACAACATCATGCTTTACGTCTAACAACTAGGCCAGAAGTATGACTCATCTTGCTTTACGTCTAACAACGAGGTCAGAAGAAAGGAACACATCAACATCTCACTTTACATCTAACAATGAGGTCAGAAGTGAGGAATCATCTTGATTTATGTCTAACAACTAGGTCAGAAGCAAGGAATCAATGATGTCATGCTTTACGTCTAACAACTAGGTCAGAAGCATGACTCATCTTGCTTTACGTCTAACAACGAGGTCAGAAGCAAGGATCACACAGCATCATGCACACAACATCATGCTTTACGTCTAACAGCGAGGTCAGAAGCATGACTCATCTTGCTTTACGTCTAACAACGAGGTCAGA
>ML802265.1:50122-75738 GCA_009831015.1 Picea engelmannii
ATCTAGCTTGTAGTTTGATTCTCCTATTCCCTTGATGGGATATTGATAATCATCTCCAAGAGTTACTTTCTGAGAAAACTTCTTTTCTGAAATACAAGAGAGAGTATTTTTCTTACCCGTCATATTCTTTGATGCACCACTATCAATGAGCCATGTGTCCTCTCCAAGTGATACAGATCCTGAGAGAGCTGAGATCAAGACATGGTCCTTAATCATCTTCATAGGTGGTTCTTCATCTTCATCAATGTGAGCATGTTTCCTTTTGTGCTTCCTCTTGTACTCTTCTCTTCTGACTGGACAATTATTCACCTTGTGTCCCATCTTACCACAATGATAGCATTATATAGATGAGAGATATCCTCCCTTGCATTGTCCTTTCTTCTGAAAATTTCTCGAATGAGATTCTTGGTTGTTGAACTTGTTTGATGGTTGTGGTTCTCTATGAGATTCCCTTTTGAAGTAGGGTTTCTTCCTTCCTCCTTTTGTATTAGTAGCTAGGGCTTGATCATCGTCCCTTGCTAGTAGTACTTCACGGTTGGCTACCCTTGTCTCTTCTTGGGTGTATTCTTCCCATAGGCTTTCAAACTGTAGTTTGTCCTTTCTGCCACATACTGAATGGATGAAGGCATCCCAAGGTCTCGTGAGACCATTTAGGGCTGTTATTACAAATTTGTCTTCGTCGATGGTGTCTCCAATCGCTTTCAACTGTTCTTTTATTTCAGAGATTCACAAGAAATATTCTTGAATCATTTCTCCTTTCCGCATCTTGGTATTCTTTAACTGAGTTCTTAGATTCATATTTCGATTGATGTTCTTTCCTTCATATAGTTTGCTTAGAGCATCAAACATCTCCTTCGGAGTTTTCTTTGACGATAGATACGGGATCAAGTGGTCTTTGATTGAATCTGCAATGATTCTTTGAGCCCTGATTGAGTCCTTCTGATGCTTCGCTTTCTCTAAGGCATCTTCAGGTTCCTCCACTTCTTATTTGATAAATATTGATAGGTCATTCTCTGCAAGGATCAGACCGATCCTATACTTCCATGCACAGAAGTTGTCTATGCCTTCTAGTTTCTCAACAAGCTTTGTGCTTGCAGACATTTTGTACTTGCGGCAACAAAAATAACCAAAAATTGAAAATGCTCAAAATCAAATTTTGACTTTACCAAGAGGTGCGCTTGGTTGAGGCGAGTAGCCTGGTGTCCTCGAATCTGAGAAAATCCAATTTTTACCCCGTCATATCTGATCTGTGGATTTATGGACTAGTGCTTCCGGTACTTCTGGTACTGGTTTTCTAGTACTTCTAGTACTTTTGTGAAACTAGGGTTTCACTTTCTGGGAGATCCAGCCACTGAAAAGGTGCAATCTAGGTGCCAAATTGATCCTGGGTGGAGGGTGCAACTTTCTAGATGTTTAGGGAGATGAAAATAGATACTTTTTCCAAAACCCTAATTTGCAGGTGCTGCAATAGTGACGTTTTTCTCTTGCAAATAGTGTTTCCTTCAGGTTGGCTCTGATACCATGTTAATGTTTATGCCATTATTATAGTTCTTTGCATTTCCATAGATAAGAGCATCATAAGAACAAGATCACTGAGAAATATACATTCACAAGAGACACAACGGTTATCCTGGGAAACCCTCTAGGGGAAGAAAACCCAGCAAAAAATTCCTTATCATAAATAGCTTATACAATGTTCAAGAGATAACTCAAACCAATACATAAATTCCTCCCCAAGAGATGCGCCACTCTTCTTCTCCTCTCTCTGGTAATTACAGCTTGCCTCATAAGAGAAATGAGCAAGTGAGTTGTGTGTTTGAAGTAAGGCCCTAGCCTCTTATTTATACAAGACTGGCACACGTGAAAGGTCACAACTGGCAGGGCCGACCTCTCACTCTGAGTGGGTAAACCCACCTTTAATTAATTTTGGGTCTTCAATAATAACTGTTGGGGCCAACTTCTTATTATGTCCTTTATAATTGTCCAATGACCAATCCGCAAAAGGGGATTTGGTCTTTATACAATTACTGACGTGAATAATCCACAATGGGGATTAATCCAATAACAATAATAATAATAATGACATGATTAATCCGCAATGGGGATTTAATCCAATAATAAGAAGAATGCTCTTCGCAGTTACATTATTTCAACATATCTGACTTGAGTATCTTGATCTTTCTTTTAGAAATATTCTCTATCAAGGCTTTGAATTCCTTGAATTTACTGAACACTTCATATTTTGATTTCAAAAAGTAAACCTAGGTTTTATGAGAATAGTCATCAATAAAAGATACATAGTATACATACCCACTGATGGAGGTTGATGGCATTGGGACACATACATCTGAGTGAATTAGCTCTAGGACTCCTTCTGCTTTATTGTCTCTCTTCGGGAAGGGGTTCTTGATGTTCTTTCCTTGTGCACATCCATTGCACACTCCTTCATGGTCAACCTTGAATTTTGGTAGACATGTGACTGCCTTGCTTACATATGATAATGATTTTTAGTTGATGTGGGCTAATATTCTATGCCAAATTTCACATGGATTCTCAATGGAATGAGTCAAGGCTACTTCTGAGTGACCCTTTAGCTTATACAACCCACCTTCTTCTTTTCCAATGACAATTTTTTATTCCATGGTTTTTTCTTTGGGCCACATAAGAACTTCTCCATCTATGAAGGCAACTCTGAAGCCTTTCTTCTCTAAAGCTGAAATAGAAAGTAAGTTCTTTGTCAAACCTAGTACATATAGTACATCCTTCATCTTCATTGGGGTCCTTGAATCAAGATTGTAATTTGATTCTCCTACTCCTTTGATAGGGTATTGATAATCATCTCCAAGTGTAACTTTTTGGGGAAACTTCTTTTTTGTAAGGAAAGAGAGAATGTCTCTTTGACCTGTCATGTGCTTGGAAGCACCATTGTTTATGAGCCAAGTGTCCTCACCAGGTGACATTGATCCTAAGAGGGCAGAGATTAAGACATAGTCTTCAATCTGTTATTTTATCATCATTGTGGGTGGTTATTCATCTTCAATTGTATGGGCATGGTGCCTCTTGTTTCTCTTCTTGTATTCTTCTTGTATAGATGGACAATACTTAGAAATATGTCCCATCTTGTGAAAATGGTAACATTAGTAGGATGAGAAATATTTTTCTCTTCTTTGACCTTTTCTAAAACTTCTGGAATCTCCTTGGAGGGTGAGATTCTTTATGTATGAGTTTATTTTGGGGGTGAGACTCCTTATGAGTTTCTTTCTGGAAGTAAGACATATTTATTCCTCCTTTAGTGTGATTATCTAGGGATTGATATTCATCTCTTGATAGTAATGCTTCTCGATTAGCTACTCTTTCTTCTTCTTGAACATATTCTTCCCAAATACTGCAAAAGTGTAGTTTCTCCTTTCTGGCACAAATAGTTTGGATGAATGCATCCCAACGTATTGTGAGACCATTAATGGTTGTCATTATAATTTTTTCTTCATATATAGTATCTTCAATTGCATCTAGTTGTTCTTTGAATTGTGATATTCTGGAGAAATATTCCTGAATTGTTTCTCCTTTCTGCATCCTTGTAATTTTGAGTTGAGTTCTTAGATTCATATTTCGATTGACGTTCCTTCCTTCATATAATTTGGTTAGGGAATCAAACATTTCTATTGGAGTGTTCTTTGAATCCACTTGAGGAATCAAGTGATATTTAATAGAATCTTCAATGATTCTTTTGGACCTAACTGTGTCCTTTTGGTGTTTTTCTTTAGCTGTAGCATTGGTAGGTTCTGGTACATATTCTTTCATGAATCTTGTGAGGTAATTCTCTTCAAGAATGAGTGTAATCCTATACTTCCAGGCATAGAATTTTTTCACACCTTCTAGCTTGTTAACAAGCTTAGTGCTTGCAGACTTCTTTACCTGGAGCTAGGAAAATGACCAAAAATTGAAAATTCTTAGAATTTAAATTTGAACTTACCAAGAGGTGCCCTTGGATGAGGCGAGTAGCCTGGTGAAGTTACATTTCATAAAATCCAAATTTTTCCCCTTCAAACTTGACCAGCAGAATTCTGGACTGGTACTTCTGGTTTTCTGGTTTTTTGGTACCGGTGAAAACTAGGGTTTCACTTTTCGGGAATTTTATCCACTGAAAAGGTGCAATGAAGGTGCCAAAGAGTTCCTTAGGCTAGGGAACACTTTCTTGATGATTTTTAGGTTGAAATTCCTCTTTAATAAAAATCCCTAATTTTCTTGTATGACAACAGTGACGTTTTTCTTTATCCAGTGAAAGATGTTCTCTTCAGCTTATCTTTGATACCATGTTAAGGTTTAAGCTATTATTAGGTTTCTTTTCAATTTACTATATAACCATAGCATAGATGGGATCACTGAGAGAAACACAATCACAAGATACACAACATTTATCCTGGGAAACCCTCATGGGGAAGAAAACCCAGCAAAAACTTTCTTAATATAGATAGCCAATACAATGCCAAGACAATAAACCAAACACTAGAGAATATCCTATACTAAGCAATGTGCCTCTCTCTCTTCCTTCTTCCAACAACTGGGAACTACAACTTCCTTCAAACTTGCGAACTAGATCAGTGAGATGAGTGAGTGAACAAATGAGGCGTTTGCTTCCTTTATTTATACAAACTGGTAGGTGCTGAAAAGGTGCCTCTTCGTTGGGCATGTCCAACTTGTCTTTCTGAGTGGTTAAGACAACTTTAATTGCCTGGGGGGTGACTTCTCAATTTTCATAATATATTTAGGGTTTGACCAATCCACAAAAGGGGATTTGGTCAATTACAATGCCCGACATGATCAATCCACAAAAGGGGATTGATCTAATGAATAATAAATCAATAATAAATAGAATACTCATTGCAGTTAAAATATTTCAACAAACAAGTGTCTCTTCAAGCAGGGTGACCTGTCCTTTTCTACATATAATACTTCAATATAACTTATTATGCTGAGTCGACTTGTCTTTGAGGGTTTTCACAGATCTTTTTAGGTTTTCTCTTGCTTTCAAAATATTTTATTCTAGTCAAAGGTCTATCCATGAAGGTTAATACCTCTCGCAACTACCAAAACATCAACACTCCATCTTAGCTAGGAAGGTATTTAAACATGATGTTCCCCTCTGGTCTTCATGGCCTTGATCACTATGCCATGATCCTCTCTTCATGGTTATGCAAACCATGCTACTTGTAGCATCATTATGTCACACATGGCTACACCCATTTGGACCTACCAATATTGTCGCTAGAGAATGCTAGAACTACACCTTGTAGTGTGTGTCACCATCATCGTTATGGGATACACCTGCATGACGTGCTCACCCATGGCTACACCCATGTCATGGGTATCATCATTACTATCATCATTATCCATCCATATGACATGGAATGGGAAAGACCTACATCGTCTTGCAGACCAGTAGCATCTTCAGAGCTACACATGATATCTCATGATCACCCATATTATATTACGAACAACACAATCACAACCATACAGGTTCTTGACTACGCCACTAGCGTACCAAAATGTCTCACTGGTGTAGAAAAAACTCGGCATACCAGACCATCTCATTGGAGTAGCCTACAGCTTGACATAAATCCTACAACTCGGCACAAGGTCTACAACTTGGAATGAATCCTACAACTCAACACAAGGCCTACAACTTGGCACAAATCCTACAACTCGGCATGAAGCCTACAACTTTACACAAGGCCTAAAACTTTGCACAAAGACTACAAATAGAAACGAAGCCTACGACTCAACATGAATCCTACAAGATCCTTATTTTCTAATTTTTCCATCAACTCCCTCTAATTGAGAGAATCCTCAAACCACACTTCCATCTATTCCATGCCCCTATCCTGCAAAGTATCACGAAACCTTGCTTCTTCCTGATCATTGACTCCCTCTGAAGTTTCAATCCCTCTAAGTCCTTTCAATTATTCCTTTCTATGGTAACCTTCATGGAATACGTAGAATAACCTTCCCGAAACAAGAACAACAAGAGAAAAAGTGTTTACAATATAATAGCATTTTATATAAGAACATATCAATTTAATGGTAATTCATTATAGCATTACCAAGGTGTCCTACCTGAGAACAAGAATATGAAATATCTCCTAGAGGAGATGTTAGTTCATATTACAATTAAGTACAATAAGCATTTCTATTAATAGTACATGCTTCTAAGTATTCATTTGTTCCTGTCATTAATAAAATCTAAAGGATTGCAATACTTAAGCAACAATTAAAATATCAAACCTAGTATGCAAACCTAGAGTCTAGCTATTGTTTCACTTTAGTTGCTTGAAAAGTATTCTTTCAAACCTGGAGAGTGTGTTGTTCTTGTCAATGTATTAGATATGAGATCTTTCTAGCTCTACGATTTCTTCTTGGACAAAGATCCCTTCTCTTTCCAAAGATTTAGATCTACAATTGTTGTTTTTTATTGTTTCTCCTAATCCACGTTCATGTTCTTGGAAGCGACAAAAGTCAAACTCTTCATCCTATGACGCCTGCTCTTCAGTCTATGGTTCCATCATTTTTCCATTTGTTCTTTGCAAGGATGATGTCAATCCTTTTCTTCCATGCTCTACTAGGACACCATGCTTCTATTGCACCCCTCTGATTTTATGGAGGAATTCATGATTGTCTTTGACTTTGACCAGTCAAACCTTGACTTTGACCATTCAAACTTTGACTTAGACCATTGAAACATTAACTTTGACCCAAAAATTCAAATTTGACATTTTTTATGGCTGAGGGCACCAGGAGATGCATTGGTTTAGGGTGCACTAGGATATCCAATAATTATGCCAAACACTTCACTTAAAGTTCCTGAACAATTAGGTTAGGGTTTGTTTTTTTTGTAAGATCATAAACCCTAGATGCAACTGCAATTGTGCTACAACAAGCTTGACAGAGAGTTGTGGATATGCCTTCCAGTGGTTAGACTGTTTCGAAGGTGGTGTGGCCCCATAACCTGTTAAAATATTATATGCGTTTATCAATGACAATGCTACACCATTTTCACCCAACCATAAGCACACAGCCACCCCTAAGCACCTTAACATTTTCTAGATAGAATGATTTTGGGAAGCCACACTAGAACCAATAGATAAACAAAGAGAGTGTGCATTCTCCAATGTAGTGCACAAGTAATACTACCCAAAATGTTGAACAAGAGTGTGTTACACCACTAGAGTTGTTGTTTCTCCTCTTCCAGACTTGCGCACTACTTATGTTGCTACTGCACTTCTAAGATATGTGCACCAACTGAGTGAGTGTGTGTTTTTCCAAATGAGATAAAGTACTTTCTATTTATACTAATATAAATAGGGGAACAGGTGTCTCTTCAAGCAGGGTCGACCTATCCTTTCTGCATATAATACTTCAATATTACTTATTTTGTTGAGCTGACTTGTCTTCCAGGGATTTCACACATCTGTTTAGGTTTTCTCTTTCTTCCAGAATATTCTATTATTTTCAAAGGTTTATCCATGGAGGTTAATACTTCTCGCAGGTACCAAAACATCAACACATGACACGTTGGAAGGTGGCTCCCACGTTGATCAATCCAAAGGCATTCTTAAACACTTGTAATTTCCTCAAGGGGCGGTGAAGGTAGTTTTGAGTTGGTCATCCTATTTCACCAACACCTGGTTGCATCCTGAAAATTTGTCAATCATGGACATCATCTCTTCTCTAGTGACTCTTTGCAAAAGATATTCTATGTTTGGCAAAGGATAATTGTCTTTAAGTGAAGCTAATTCAAATTTTTGAAGTCAATGCATATGATAATATCACCAGTATTCTTCCTGACACTGACTGGATTGGACACCCAAAATGAGTACTTGATGGTCTCGATTATCCCTGCCTCAACCATCTTTTACAATTCCTTTGGACTTGTGGGGAAACCTTTGGGTTCATTTTTTATGATCTTCTTCCTGAAGGGTTTTGTGCCTTCCTTAAGGGGAATAGTGTGTTGTATAACTTCCTCTCAGTAAGCCTTCATATCTTCATATGACCATGAAAAAACATCCTTCAATTCTCTTATGAGGTAAATCAACTTCTCCCTCTCATCAGAAGTTGTTCCTTTTCCAAATTTGACCATTTTTGGGGATTCCTTGGTGCCAATAATGAATTCAATGACCTCATCATCATTTTTTCTTGGCACTTTTCCTTTATATATATCATTTCTATAAAAAAGTCTCTCTATGGGAATGACACCTTCGGGTAAGGGTTTGTCGGGTAAATAAATAATCTCAATATTTGCTTCTTCAACCAACAATTTTATCTAGGCTTCTGAGAATTCACCTTCGTTCCAAAGGAAACATATGATCTGGTGTTCATTGTCAAAAACCTGCCAATGTTCCAAGTTATTAGGTATTGAAGTCCTGGAATTTACTTCCACTTTGTAGAGACCGATCTCTTTGAAAAATTTTAAAGTAGACGCGGATACGACAAGGTTGTCTGCCAAGTGATTTTCTTCTCTAGGGATGGATTCAATTGAAAATTCATCAAATCTCTTCATGGAATCCCAGACGAGATCTTTGTATTGTTTCAAACTTGGGTTCTTAGCAGCAAAATTCTTGTTAACATGTGAAACAATCAAGTCTATATCTCCCCTTACACGTAGGGACCTGATGTTCATATAAATGGAAAGGTTCATGCCCAGAATGAGGGCTTCATATTCAGTGATGTTGTTTGTGTAGTTAAACTCAAGATTGTACGATAAAAGGGTAGTGTTTTTATCTAGTGATATCAAAACTATTCCCACACCTGATCCCGAGATTGAGTGAGCGCCATCAAAATCTAAAACCCTAGATACACCCTTCTTTTCTTCTTCTAGAAAAAAAAAGTTTGCATAAATAAAGGTGATGTCAATCACTTCATCCATAACTTGATGGGGAAATTTGACATGATCTTTGGCTGAAACTTCCTTTTTGGTTTTTTTTGCAAAGATGGTCTTCTTCTCTTCATGTGGTTTAGTTAGGACCTCTCGGATTTGCCGCAAAAAAAATTCTTCAGCCTCCTTTGCTACTTTTTTTCTTTCAATTTTAAATCTTTCCTTTATAGAGGGAGGTATTTCTTCATATGTTGGTTCCTTTCCTTTCTCCAAAAGACTCATCATGTGATCAAAACGTTGGTTAGCGACTTCCTCTTTCTCCCTTTGCAAGTATGTCCTGACATGGTGGAGAGGGTCAGGAACGACAAGGTCGGCAACTTGATTTATTTGAACGACTTCCTCAAGATGATCCTCACCTTGACAGAGAGAAGAAGTTATGTTCTCCTTGATCTCGCATGCCCTTTCTTGGGCTTCAAATAAAATTGCGGCACATCCTCCTCTAATTAGAATTTTGCAGGGATCTTTCATGGTTGACATGTAGGACTTGAGGATGGAAACTTGAGAGGGATTGAAATCTTGAGGAAATATCCTCACAAGAGTATTGAACCTATCATTGAAATCCTCTATGTTTTATCCTAGTTTATTTTGTAATTATAGAGTTGATCATAAAGGGACTGGAAATATTTTTTTTTCTTGAATCTTCTGATAAAAAATTCTCGAAAAAAAATCCCAACTTGTGATCATCCCTAGAGAGATATTATCATACCACTCCTTGGCCCTTCTGATGAGAGTGTAGGAGAAAATTATCATTCATACATATTCGTGTTGGTCATAGGGTTGAAGGGCATGGAGGAAGGTATCTAAGTGATCTTTGGTTGTAACAAAGTCATCTCCTAAAAATCTAGGAAGCCATTCCTTAAATTTTCCTAGGATTTTGTGACGAGATCCAGGGATCTTTGTCATATATAAAATCTAGTATGCATATTTGACCCATGGGCTCCAGGAAGTACTTGGTGAACAAGGCATGGATGGAAGCAGAGGTGTAGGGGAAGTGGGTTAATATGGAGGGGTAGAGGAGGTAGATGGGTAGGCATGATAAATGGGAGATGATGAAGGACTAGTTTGTTTGGGTGAAGGTTTTAGATGCTTGGATCCAAGTTGGGGACTTGAGTAATGATTTTTTCGAGTATGTCCCATAATGGAGTCTCCATATGAGCTTCAATACAATCTCGTCAAGGATGGAAGGGGAACTTCCCTCCAATGAAGTCGCCAGGAAATCTAGGGATAAAGGCTTTGGGATGGATTTTTTCCAAAGTGTCATTAGGGCATGAAAGAGGATTCAAAATCCTCCCAAGAAATGGCGCCAAAATTTTATCACCCAAATTGTAGGTTGGGAAAATCCTGACCCAATCCATGATATGGAGATAACTATGGTAGAGCCTACCCACTTTCACCTTAGATAAACCCTCCCCTCACTTTAGTGAAGGAGAAATCCAACACAAGGGAGGAATCATAGGTGACCCTACCATTAAATGAGATGGAAATTGAGCTTATGGAATTGATGCCCCTATAGGTCAAACTACTAAGTGGAGAAAGGCTTGGAAACAATTCTCAGAGGTGGTTAATGATTTCCAAGTACTTGAGTACCTNTTTTTCTTGAATCTTCTGATAAAAAATTCTCGAAAAAAAATCCCAACTTGTGATCATCCCTAGAGAGATATTATCATACCACTCCTTGGCCCTTCTGATGAGAGTGTAGGAGAAAATTATCATTCATACATATTCGTGTTGGTCATAGGGTTGAAGGGCATGGAGGAAGGTATCTAAGTGATCTTTGGTTGTAACAAAGTCATCTCCTAAAAATCTAGGAAGCCATTCCTTAAATTTTCCTAGGATTTTGTGACGAGATCCAGGGATCTTTGTCATATATAAAATCTAGTATGCATATTTGACCCATGGGCTCCAGGAAGTACTTGGTGAACAAGGCATGGATGGAAGCAGAGGTGTAGGGGAAGTGGGTTAATATGGAGGGGTAGAGGAGGTAGATGGGTAGGCATGATAAATGGGAGATGATGAAGGACTAGTTTGTTTGGGTGAAGGTTTTAGATGCTTGGATCCAAGTTGGGGACTTGAGTAATGATTTTTTCGAGTATGTCCCATAATGGAGTCTCCATATGAGCTTCAATACAATCTCGTCAAGGATGGAAGGGGAACTTCCCTCCAATGAAGTCGCCAGGAAATCTAGGGATAAAGGCTTTGGGATGGATTTTTTCCAAAGTGTCATTAGGGCATGAAAGAGGATTCAAAATCCTCCCAAGAAATGGCGCCAAAATTTTATCACCCAAATTGTAGGTTGGGAAAATCCTGACCCAATCCATGATATGGAGATAACTATGGTAGAGCCTACCCACTTTCACCTTAGATAAACCCTCCCCTCACTTTAGTGAAGGAGAAATCCAACACAAGGGAGGAATCATAGGTGACCCTACCATTAAATGAGATGGAAATTGAGCTTATGGAATTGATGCCCCTATAGGTCAAACTACTAAGTGGAGAAAGGCTTGGAAACAATTCTCAGAGGTGGTTAATGATTTCCAAGTACTTGAGTACCTACGGAAGATAGTTGGACTTGCCTGAGACACAAGAAGAAACAGGTATACAAGTTCAAAGATTAAGTGGACAAGCAAGATAATCTTGTTGTCCCAAACTACAGTAGTAAATAAGAGTGTATATCAACAAGGAATAAATCTAATTACTGCATATTTAACCACTCAAAGAATCAAATATTTATTGAGAGACGAAGCACAAAGCATGTAGATTAATTCCCAATAATTTAGCACAAACTTTAGTGGTACTAGAGGGTTGTTGTATAATGTTTTCAGAGTATGTTTGTAACAAAAAAAATGGTTGTAGAAAAATATTTCTACAGAAGAAAATTCCAACCACCAAAAATTACAAGTAAACCACCCAAAAGATGCTAAATGACAAGTAGATTATTATGGCAGCTTTCTAGCAAATTCTGACGGTTGAAAAGAGAGAAAAAAAGTAAAAGTGAGAGCATTTTTTTGTAGCCCTAATGGTTGTAGCTTTAATTTTATAACATAAATAATATGTCCTTAGATAAATAGGATGCCCTAGTGGCTCAAGAAATCTATTAGAGCATATAATTGATTCCACTTCAAACAATTTGAAAATCTCGTAAAATCATGTTACCCAATGCAAGCAATTTATTTCTCCAATGAAAATTTCAGATTAGTGAATTTAAAAAAATGGGTTAATGGATTCTTGGATGTAAGAGTTATATCTACAATATCCCTAGGGATGTAATCCCTTTTACTCCCTGGGGCATGCAAAACAAACTTAGGTAAATCTAGGAGGGTGTACACCCTTGTACTCCTCCTAGCAACCTTGCCAAAAAATGACTTATCAACTAACAATGAGATGAATCTTGATGGAGAGTGTATGCACTTATACTCCTCCTAGGATTTCAACCAATAACACTATGAAACAAGCAAGAAGAACTAACAAATTGCAGATTTTTCTTACCAATTCCAAGAGAGATAAAAGATAAAAACCTATTTCACCAAGTAAATTACACCACAAAGAAAGAGAGTAAGCCTCCAAGAGGTGTGCACCACCTTATATCCACAATACACCAAGAGAGATCACCAAAATAAATTTTCACAAGAGCGAGATATCCAAGTTTCCCAAAGAGGGCGCAAATTCCAACCAAGCAGTCTTCTCACAATGGGAGATCTATGATGAAAATGAAATAGACATTATCCTTTTTTATACAAATATCCTAAAAAGTGCTTGTCCACTTAACTTAGGGTAAACCACAAAATAAGGGAGACATTTCCCTTTATTTTCCCCCTTTACAATATTAAATTCAAATTTAACTTAAAAATTGCACATAAGAAACCCTAAAGATGACGTCGACCCTCTCTAGGGCAATGTTTTGGAGCTTCTAGAAAGTTGTTCGATCTTAGAGGTGACACGTTGGGCCTCCAAAGGCCTCCCTGTCATGTGTTAGGGTCTCCTCCATCAAGCCAAGGCTTCTCTCCATCCAAAGTGTCAATCAAGTCAACACCAACACCACCAAAACCCTAGCCCTAGGGTGATGTCAAGCCCTCCAATTTGGTGTTTTTACTTCCAAAGGAAAAACGTTGGGCTTGTAGGGGCTAGGTGAGATATTTCATGGTGTCTTTCAAGCATCCAAATTCTTTCATCATCATCTGATGTGTGGGACATGGTATCCACTCCCTGGGCTTCATGCCCCAAGGAATCCCAAGTTAAGCTTGTTCTTCCAAAACTGTCCACCAAGAAAGGTCCTGCAAAGACAATGAATATTCCCTCCAAGGATCTCAATTCAAATGCATTATAAGTAAATCAAATCAATAAAATATCCACCTAAGCATGTGCATCAAAAACCACCTCATCAAATTAAACACGTGCTCAAAGACCCTATGCAACTTGTCAAGTTTAGGTATGTGAGTGTTGACAAAGTGACCTATTGGGTGAATCATTCCTTAAGTTAAGGAGTGTTTCCGAGGTGGAACCCCCTCTAATCCACGTGGAGAATATGAAGTGGATGGGTCAAGACTTTTGGGCATGGGGTTCATGATATACAAGGGATTGTAGTGCCTCATTTATGGGTGCCTTTGTAGAGGGTGTGTTGAACCTTTGTTTTCAATGCATCCTTTTTCTAAGCCCATTTAATGCCATTAATCAATTAAGGCCCAGAATAACTGGGTACTCCTTGTGGGGTAACATATAGCTTGAGGGGCAGTACCACAGTGTCACTTGAAGGGAGAGGTACACAAAGTGCCATGAGGGTAAAGTCTATCCTGTAACACACTTGTGTAGATCCCTCAACAAGTGGGACATTTATATGTATGTGTTTTCTTTTGTAGGTCTTTGAATTTTTAGGAGAGACACATTATTGTTCTCAAGACCTATTTGGGCGAGCATTTGGAAGGTTATGATTTGTGTTTTACATTTTTCTAGCTACATTCCCTCTAGGCCTTCATCCCCTTCTTCCCATGAAATGAGGGACAATCCCTTCTTGGGTTAGTACACCTGAAAATACCAAAAGATAAGGAGGCGAGGGGATGAAGTGTGGAAAGTGGCAAGTATGATCGGGATTGCATGATGGCTCGTCAAGGAAACCTCCCAGCAGCAAATCTATCCTTAAGGGTGACCACTTACTAGTGCATAATGTCAACTACCAAGGTGAAATAGGGAAAAGAGCATAACTTCCAAGCAGACGTTACATAATCAAAAGCATATTTAAATGCAACACACTCAAATGCCTAAAATATTGAAATGACACTCACCATAATACCTTGTTTGTACCTCATGGAGCAAGACCCAATGTTTTCCAGAAGCAAGCTTGTGTGGCAGATACCATTGTCATGTGTTTGAGATGTGTGGTGGTGAAGTGAGCCTCTGTCTGTGCAAGTGGACGTTGTCATCCATCTGCCTCTTGGTACTCCATGTTTGCAACCTGAGGGCCTAGAGACATCATCTCCTTAGTTGTCCCTCAGAAATGGGGATAACATTTACATTTATATATTAAATCATTGAGGTCTATATTAGATCAATTTAACCCTAGTATATCCACCATTCTATATCAAATAGTTGAGGTTTGTATCAAATCATGTGATCTAACCCGAGTATATCTATGATAAATAGAAGACGTATTAAATAAAACAACAAAGGTATACCCTTGATAGAGAGACAAAGCATTCACAAACTCAAAATTACATCAAGTTGATCTAGACAAATCTTGTAAAGAAATATGGGAGGAATTACAAAAGCTATTTGGTGCAAACGTGGTAAATGTAATTTTCCTTTTTAAATCACAACTCTTTAGATTCAAGATGGCTATTGAAATCAATATGTATAGACATATAAATGAGTTAAATTTGCTTATAAAATAGTGAGCTACAATTGATGCAATAGTAGAAGAAGAAGATATAAAAACTATATTATTAAATAGTTTACCTTCAACTTACAACAATGAATTTTTTACATTAAGTGAACTTCCTTCACAATATTTAGATGATATAATATTATCTCCTTGGGTGAAGATAAAAGACTAAATGAAACATAAAATGAAGGGATAAAAGATCGATATTCAAAATGTGCTCTCCATCTAGAGAATGCATTACTTACTAAAAATCGAATGAGCATAAAAATAGGGAAACATATTGCCAAAGAAGGACTTGAGTGTTATTATTGCAGAAAAATAGGTCATACCACGTGAAGTTGTAAACTTTGAACCATTGATCTTCTAAAAGGGAAGGTTAAAAACAAAATAAAACATAATATATCCTTGAGAACAAAAAATTTCATAATGGAAGAATCATCTGAGCTTGAATATGACATTGAGATATGTGACAATGGAATAGAAGAGGATTAATTTGTTAGAGAGGCCGAATTAGGAAGGATTAAAATAAGGTTTAACTTGTCATGGATTGTTGTCCAAGTGATTTAGGAATTTGAGAGTTTTAACAATTTGAGAGTTTGGGAATTTGAGGAATTTGGGAACTGGAGAATTCAGGATAATTTGGAAGTATGGGAATTCAAGGAATTCAAAATCTCAAGAACTTAGAAGATTTAAAAATCTAGAAATTATACCCTTACAGGGGTGATGAGACGACGTGATGAAGTGCCTACAAGATTCCATATTTGTAGAGGAGAGAACTTTCTCAAGATTTTTTTTATTTTTGCTTAAGAATTATACCATGTATGTTTGTTGTTTGGCCTTCAAAAAATAAAAATCTATGTGTGTATTGGAATTGATTCCATGACATAAAATATATCTCTCTAGTTACATACAATTAATCATGATAATTATTTATATTGATTTTAATTTGACTTAACAATTATTTTTATTTTTGACTTAATAATATTAAGATTTATTCTATTTGTTGTGAATATGCCTTCAAAAAATAAAAAAAATTATCTATATTCATTCTTCCTTCTACTTGAAATTGTTTTTATGACATAAATATTGCTCTATATTGATCAACAATTAAAAGTTACCTCTAACTATTTTTTTAATTTAATGAACTTTTCAACTTTAAAATTAAAATTAAACATTCTTGTTAACCATTTATTTTGATTTTAATTTGACTTAATAATCTCTCTTTCATTTGAAATTGTTTATACGGACATAAATATTACTCTCTACTTATGAACAATTAAACATTACCTCTAACTTCTTCTTCCTTTTTAATTTTATTTTTTTAACATTTAATAAACCTTTTCAACTTTATAAATTAAAAAAACCATCAAAATCACCAAAAATCATGGGAAGGGCCCAAAAAATGCATCAAAATTTCAAGACCTATAAGCATTGTAAATTTGATAAGGTTCATAACCGTTTCGAGATGGTGGCAAAGCCAAAGGGTCACTTCAATCAATTGTTCTCCCTTGGGAAGCAATGGTCCCCATTGCGCTAAGTTCATGGATAATATGGGCAAACTTGTGTTGAATTTAGTTCATGGTAAACCACTTGTCCTTATTGAAGTAGATGTCCTACTTAGACAACCTGATGGAGTTGTATGTTCCACTGGTGAGTGCTCTTTATCTTGGTGTCCATGATTTGGTTTACTATATCTTTCTCAATGTATTTAGGTTTGATCTCTATAAGGGGAAAGTGTTTTGCCACCTTTAAGGTGTCTAATAGAGACAAAAAGTATAGTCAAAGAAGCTCCACATTAAAGAGTTCATGGATATGATGGGGAAACTTATGTTGAATTTCGTTCATGGTAAACCACTTGCCCTGTTGAAGTAGATTCCCTACTTAGACAACCCAATAGAGTTGTATGTTCCACTAGTGAGTACTCTTTATCTGGTGTCCATGATTTGGTTCATTGTATCTTTCTCAATGTATTTAGGTTTAATCTCTATATGGGCCAAATGTTCTACCACCTTTAGGTGTCTAATAGAGGCATAAAGTATAGTCAAAGAAGCTCCACATTAAAGACATGGTGTAGGTTGAGGAATGGTGGAAGATTTAATTCAAAAACATCCTCACCCACAACCTTGGAGATAGTGTAAGGCCCATATCAAAGTGATCTAAGATTCCTATGGGGGTCAGTGAGTCACTATTTCTATAAGTGCAATTATATCTTATCACCAACCTAAAACTTGTGTGGAACCCTATGTTGATTGTGTTGCTACTTGTACTTGGTGTTTTCTTTTTATAAAATATCATGAACTTGTTGCTAGATCCATTAAACATTTTTTTCTTCTTTCTTTGCCTCATTTAGAGCATGGGATGAATCTTCCTATGTTGATGCAATGGGTAAAGTTACATCAAGTAGGCCCGGTAGTTGGAACCCCAAGAACACTTGAAAGGGTTGTGACCAATAGAATTGCAAAGAGTTTTGTTGTAGTTGTATTGAACATAAGGAAGGCTTCCATCCTATGTATGTGGATGCTTGGAGTTGTACATTTAGAGGATATGTACAAGCATCCCAATGACTACTTTTATATGTCTAGAAATCTTCAGATGAAAGGCAATCAATTTGGTTTTTTTGGTGTCCATCATGGAACAAAGGTTAGACCAAAAAATACTTAGGAAGATTATGTACATATAAAACACCATGATCGTTGGCAACCCAAAATGAACCCAAACATGCTCAAAGAAGAGCTTAGTAGGTGCTTATGCCATGACACTATTCTTGTAGAATGTCAAAATTACCATCTTGGAGAACCAATCAACAACTACAAAAACACAACCATTACCATGCTCAGTTGAGGGTAGACTTGTCATAAAATCCATAAACACTAATTATATGGAATGGACACACTAGTGTACAATCTCTTCTTCTTCTTGATCTTGGGTTTAGTGATTTCATATGAAGTGCACCTTTTGATATTATTAATGTATTGTCAAAGCTTTGACAAGCATAAGTACTTATGCAGCACTACCAATGCCTTTCCCATGCCAAAATGCCTCACCACTTAGTTCTAGTGTGCCTACCAAATCATTTTCTCACGCTCTCCTAAAGAAACATAAAGATTTACCAAAATGCACAAACATTCATCTTGAAGGTGGAAGTTTCGATGGAATTTGAGAGGAATTTTTTAATTTTCTATATCCATTTTCACATTTAACCAAAAACCAAAAACTCCATTTGTAGCAATTAAACACTATATTAAAATCATTTCAAAAAAAATTAAGAAAATATGTATTATGGAGAGAAAGGTTATTTCAAAAAAATTTACATTATCGATTTTCAGGTTTAACCAAAAATTCCTTTTGAAGCAATTAAAGATTATATTAGAATCATTTAAAAAAAAAATTAAGAAAATATGTATTATGGAGAGGCTATTTCAAAAAAATTTAAGAAAATATTTATTATGGAGAGAAAGGTTAAGAAAATATTTATTATGGAGAGAAAGGCTAATTTGATGGAGACACTTGTGAATGATGATGACATGGAACATTATGAGTATAATGGGTTGCATCAAATATCTTATTCTATATTATGATTGTGAGGAATAAAATCTTGAATGATAAGACATGGAACAGTAGGAGTATGATGAGTTGCATTAAATAATCTTATTATATAGTATGTGATGATTGTGAATATTAAAATCTTTAATTTTGATAGAAAATCATAAGCATTGATAAATCATGTTTTGGACTTATATTCAACAAGATGAGCGTATTATCGATTTAGTTCGCTGTGGGCACTTGAACGACCAAGTTTTTCTTCTCTGTGCAATTCACTCCATTTGTCTCCAGCAGAGGAGGTTTTTAGGGGAGTAAATATAAATCCAATTCATTTCATGTTGTGTTATTCTCGCTGTCGCTCACTGCGCATGGAACGACCTATCTGTCTGTGCAAGCGAAGGTCAAACCCTCTCCCTGTAATTCGTTCGGTTGAGATATTACGTATTTGATCAACGATTTTCTCCTATAATAACGGTCGATATCTTTGCCATTTACTCCACAGTTACCAAATTACCAAATTCGAAATCGAAATGATACAGAAAGAATTCGAATTACCAAATTCGACTTCGAAATGATTCAGAAAAAATTCGGGGGCAAAATTCGTCCATACACTTCACCAAATTTTACCAGTATTTAACAAAGGAATCTGCACAACCCATAATATAGATCGGAATGGAGGGCGCAAAGAATTTCCCGGAAGCACCACCAGAACCATTTGATCGCTGTCACCAGACCTTACCGCGGCTGCTCCACCGCTCAAACCCTTCAAACCCTCGCCAGAAACCCTAAAGTTCTCGACCCTCATCGCGCTCTCGAAAAACCAAAACCTAGATCTATTGCGAAGACGAAACGAATTTGACCAACAATTCGGCCGAATTGAACGGATTGACGAATTTTCGAATTAATTTCACCGATTCGGCCGATTTCTTTACTCCAGCGTTGTATCGATTTGATTCGCTGTGGGCACCTGAAACGACCTACCTTTTCTTTTCTGTGCAAATCATTCCATTTGTCTCCATCAGCCGAGGCTTTTAGGAAAGTAGATATATTCATTGCATGTTGTTATTCTTGCTGTGGCTCACTGCGCATCGAACAACCTATCTGTCTGTGCAAGCGAAGGTCGATCCCTCTCCTTATATTTCGTTCGGTGGGGTTGAGATATTGCTTATAGAACCCAACCCTGTATCATACATTACAGAGGAAGGTGCAATTATCAATATATGGCATGCCATGCCACTGAAGTAAGATTCGGTCAGCCTTACTGAAACAGCCAGGGATTTCTACCAATGGCGAGCACCTCTCGGATTCCCTCGTCTCCGAAAAATCCAATTAGTGGCAGATTGAAGCTGAGGCTCGTTATCACGGCACTTTTGGGAACGTTCATAGGATTCTACATCGGCATTTCCTCCCCCAGGAACCCGATGATCTCGATCTCGAGTCTTGCTCCATCAAAGATATATAACAAGGATTCTTCTAGGAACCCTATTATCTCAATCTCAAATCTTGCTACATCAAAGACGCATAACAAGGATTCTTCTAATGGGCAGCACAGGATCATTTATGTACCCACAAATCCTCGAGGAGCCGAGGCGTTGCCTCCAGGAATCGTGAGGACCGACACTGATTTGTATCTTAGAAGACTGTGGGGTGATCCGGGGCAAGACCTGGTGCCTTCATGGAAGGTGAAAAAGTATTTGGTGGTATTTGCAGTGGGAATTCGGCAAAAAGATAATGTGAACAAATGTGTTTCCAAGTTTTCAGGAAATTTCACGATTGTGTTATTCCACTACGACGGGAAGAGCAGCGATTGGGACACTGAATTCGAATGGTCACGGCGAGCTATCCATGTAAGCGTGAGGAAACAAACAAAGTGGTGGTTTGCTAAGAGGTTTCTCCATCCGGATGTGGTGGCTTCATATGAATATGTTTTTATATGGGATGAAGATCTGGGCGTCGATCATTTTGATGCAGAGGAATATATTAAGATCGTGAGAAAGCATGGCCTGGAGATCTCGCAGCCCGCCTTAGATCCGAGCAGCCAGGGAAGAATTTCTTGGGCGATAAGTAAGAAGAAGCCGGGCGTGGAAGTCCACTGGGGCATCGACAAGGCTGAGTGGTCATGTGATCATGGAGGTCCACCTTGCGAGGCTTTTGTGGAAATAATGGCGCCTGTTTTTTCAAGAAGAGCTTGGCGTTGCGTGTGGTATTTGTTGCAGAATGATTTGGTCCATGGTTGGGGTTTAGATTTTTCCTTGAGGAGATGTGCAGAGGAACATAACAAGATTGGTGTTGTGGATGCACAGTGGCTTGTGCACAAAGGGGTGCCCACCTTGATGAACGAGGCTCCCACTGCCGCTAATGGCATCCTTCATTGGCAAGCAATCCAGAACCGGTGTTTTGTTGAGTGGAGGGAGTTCAATATGCGGTTTGATGTTGCAGAAAAAGAGTACCAGCTAAGAGGAATTGGAGGGAATCCTCAACCTGTACATAACTGAAAATTGAATTTTGGGTGTCTCACATTTACATTGACATTGGAGAGGTCATAGAAACAAATTCCAAAACGGTAGGGGTGTTGGGGTTATTTGATTTTAAGGTATGTTGTATTTCATATTTATATTAGGTATAATAAAAATAGTATTGGGGAATATAATTTGGAGTTGGCTATGTGATCATAAAATCTTTCTTTTTTTTAATACAATTTTTTTTTTTTTTTAATACAAAATTACTATCCTTGGGAGTTGCCTATGTGATCATAAAATTTTGGTTTTTTCTATACAAAATTACTATCATTGAGGGATGAAGAGAAGTGGTTTATGGCGATATATGTTGGAGTATAACATATTAATATATCTAACATTATGTAATGTAATAAAATCATGTTATACAAGTGGTATTGATATTTAATTATGATAGACATTAGTTTAACAGTTCAAATTCAAGAAAATGTGATTAGATTATGCAATTGTCTATTAGTCAAATAAAAGATGATTAATGTTTATGTATTCGATGACTTCATCATTACTAAAACTATCATTTTATGTCTCTAGTTTCTTTGTGTGTTTGATGCATTGGCAAATTCATAACATCGTATTAGAGGATACCTAACCCTATGAGCTTGCTAACATTACAGTTTAGAAGTCCAAAATGTGCATCGTTGACATTGTAGCTTGTAAGAGAATCTCCATGCTGAGTAAATCATGGTCGAAGAAAAGGTTTAATAAAGAAGGACAAAATCATTGATCAACTACCAAGGACAAAAGCAACCACATTGTATCTGAGGAAAGTCGTGGTCAAAGGTTTAATGACATAAGAGATAAAGATGTTGCATTGTGTCAAAAATTCATAGTTTACTAAGTGCATTAGTTTAAGGGAGCCTCTATTCTAATTAGTCATATGTTGGTTGTATCAATTGAAGGGAGCCATGGCCTAGCTCAAGAGAGACAACCACGCATTGTCGAATTTGAGTTGTAAACAAAAGACAACCACAAGTTAAATTTGTTGAGGCCACCAATTCTATATCAAATTGTTGAGGTATGTATCAGATTGCATGATCTAACCCTATTATATCACCATTCTATATCAACTCATTGCATGATTTGTATCAAATCACATGACCTAACCCAAATATATTCATGATGAAGAGTAGAAGTATTAAATCAAACAATAGAGATAATAGAGATATACCCTTTATAGAGAAACAAAGCATTCACAAATTCTGAATTACATCATGTTGATCTAGACAAATCTTGTAAGAAATCTAGGAGGAATTACAAAAATTGTTTGGTGCAAAGGCAGTAAATGTGGTTTCTTTTTTTAATTACAACTCTTGAGATTTAAAATGGCTATGGAAACCAATATATCCATGAGTTAATTTTTATTATAAAGCAATGAGCTGAATATGATGCAAAAGTAGAAGAAGAAGATATAAAAGCTATATTATTAAATAATTTTCCTTCAATTTACAACAATGTAATTTTTACATTAAGTCAATTGCCTTCAAAATCTTTGATATAATATCATCTCCTTGCTATATAATTGTTGAAGATAGAAGGTTAAATGAAAGGTCAAATGAAGGGATAAAAGAAAAAGATTCAAAAAGTGTTCTCCATCCAGAGAATGCATTACTTACTAAAAATTCAATGAGCATAAAAACATGGAAACAAATTGTCAAAGAAGGACTTGAGTGTTTTTATTGCAGAAAAATAGGCCATACAATGTGGAATTGTAAACTTTGAGCCATTAATCTTCTAAAAGAAAAGGTTAAAGACAAAGGAAATCAAAATATAACCTTGACAATGGAAAATTTCATAATGGAAGAATCATGTGAGCATGAATATGAAGTTGAGATGTGTGACAATGGAGTAGAGGGGGATTACTTGTTTTGAATAGTCGACTCTTTGATACAGGAAGGAGTCAAAGAAGGTTTAACTCAACATGGATTGGTGTCCAAGTAATTCAAGAATTTGAGAATTTTAGCAATTTGAGGAATTTGGGAACTTGAGAATTCGAGATAATTTGGGAGTATGGAAATTTGAGGAATTCAAAATCTCAATAATTTAGAAGATTTGAAAATTCATGAATTCTAGCCTTATGAGGATGATGAGACAACATGATGGAGTACCTGCAAGATTTTATATCTGTAGAGGAAAGAAGTTGCTTAAGAGAGTTTTTTCTTCTTTTTTAGTTAGAAATTGTAGCGTTAAGATGGTAGAAACAAGATTCATTGTACCAACAATTTTCATGATTGTACCAACGGACTCCAAAGTATTCAAATGTACATAGAAATGAAAATGTGCTCAATTTTTAATAGGATAGTTGGAGTATAATGCTTCAATATTCCTAATGTTATGAAATATAATAAAGCCACATTATATAAGTGGCCTTGATATTTAATTATGATAAGCATTAGGTTAATAGATCAAGAAAAGGCGGTTAGGTTATGCCACTGCCTACTAGACAAATAAAAGAGAATTGATGTCAATGTATTTGATGACTCCATCATTAATAAAATTCTCATTTTATGTATATAGTTTCTATTTTGTTTATGATGCATTGCCAATTCCATAGCATATATAAGCTCCACTATACCATTTATGCTTGTTGTTTCTATTTTGTTTATGATGCATTGCCAATTCCATAGCATATATAAGCTCCACTATACCATTTATGCTTGTTGTTAGGCCTTTAAAAAATAAAAATATTTCTCTTGAAATTGTTTCTATGACATAATTTTTTTTCTGGGTTACAAAGCCAGGGAAACCCCCCCACCCGAGTATGAGGTCAGTCAACAACAAGGCTCGAAGCCATTACAATAATATACTCATTAAGAGTTCAACATGTCACTTGCGGGAATTGAACCTAGGCGGGGAGGATAACAATCACTCCTCCAAACCACCCGAGCTAAACCCAATTGACTTCTATGACATAAATATACCTTTGTAGTTACAACAAATTAAACACGTTAACCATTTATATTGATTTTAATTTGACTTAACAAACATTATAATTTTTTACTAAATAATCTTATGATTTATTTTATTCATTGGTTGGCTTTCAAAAAAATAATAATAATCTCTTTGTAGTAGTGCCTTGTACTAACCAAGGAAATTGTTTTTATTTATTTTTTTTCCATGGAAAAAAACGTAATTGTATTCATCCAAAGAGACAAAATTACATTTTGTAGGTGTTGTTATGCATTGTTCATCTGTACAAAAAGACAGGAAGATACTGAGCTATATTCCAAATAACACTATAGGGAGTAGAAGAGATCCCTATGACAGTAGTCGGCCTAGACTGAAAAGTAAAATAAATGAAAGAACTATACAAACAAAGCTTGTTAACATGCTCAAAAATAGTCCAAAATGTCCGAGCAATTCCACTAGTGCCAAAGGAAACATTCAAAAAGAAGAAACTGTCTAGAAGGAGCCCAAAGTGTTAAACACACAAATATATTTTGGGTGAAAAGCGAAGAAGATAATTAATGATTTGTGAACCTGGCCTCAGAACTCATGAAAGATCCCTTGCTTCAATAAACAATTGATGATAAAACTCATAAACATCAACACCCACTAATTATGAGAAATTTCATTCCCCATAAGGAAGTAAGATCATGTCTTTCTATCAATCCACAATGGGGATTGATCCAATGAATAATATATCAAATAAGAATAAGAATACACTTTGCAGTTACATTATTTCAACACTCCCCCTTAACAAGAAGGGTATTCTTCAATAGCATCAGGCGAGAGAGAGAGAACAACATCATCAACAGCATCAAGTGGGTGAGAGGACAGAATCATCAATATCATCTTGGAACACTGACTGGCGTATCTATAAATCATCGAAAGTTTTCTTCATCAGCAGCATCATCATTCTCAAAGGAATGAAATCATCATTTGCATCAATATGTATTAGTATAAAATGAATGCATCATCATCATCACAGCACGAGGTTGGCTCATCATAATACAGGACTGTCTTTACGTCACAGCTGTCAAGATGGAAGCTCAATTTTCGTCTTGCTTTTCGTCACAGCAATCAAGCTGGAAGCAAGATACTAGACTGGCTTTACATCACAACTTCTCAAGTTGGAAGCAAAGTACTAGTCTCATCTCAACGTCTTGCTTTACGTCACAACACTTAAGATGGAAGCAAGATACTAGACTAGATTTACGTCACAGATGTCAAGCTGGAAGCATAGTACTAGTCTCGTCACATCGTCTTGTTTTACGTCACAACCATTAGGTTGGGAGAAAGATACTAGACTGGATTTACGTCACAGCTATCAAGACGGAAGAACAATACTAGTCTCATCTCATTGTCTTTCTTTACGTCACAACAATAAGGCTGAAAGCAAGATACTCGTCCTGCTTTACATCACAGCAATCAAGATGGAAGAAGGATACTAGACTGGATTTACGTCGCAACTGTCAAGTCGGAAGCCCAGTTCTAGTCTCATCACATCGTCTTGCTTTACGTCACAACAATGAAGCTGGAAGCAAGAGATGTCTTGTCATAGAAACTACTCCCCCTTTTGAGGAAGGTCCTTTCGGACTATACCAAGCTTATCTTAAAAGCGTTCAAACTTTACAGAAGATAGAGGCTTGGTCAACACATCAGCAACTTGTTCATCCGTGCTAACATACTGGAGCTTTAAGGCTCCTCTCTGCACCATGTCATGGATGTAATGATATCAGATCTCTATGTGCTTCGACCTGTCATGGAATATAGGATTCTTTGTCATCTTTATGCAGCTCTGGTTGTCACATAGGAT
>ML802265.1:75788-119105 GCA_009831015.1 Picea engelmannii
CCCAATCTGCATCAGTATATCCACTCAATGTGAAATCATGATCTCCATCATAGCTGAGACCACAATCTATTGTACCCTTAAGGTACCTCATCACATGTTTTGTATCCACTAGGTAAACATGTATGGGTTCTACCAGAAATTGACTCAAGGTGTTCACGACAAAACAAATGTATGGTCTGGTGTTCATCAGGTACATCAACGATCCAATAATTTTTCTATACAACGTGGCATCAATCAATTCTGACGAAGTGTCGACCAGCAGCTTCAGCTTCACTTCCATGGGTGTATTCATGGACTTGCACTCCAACATGTTGAATCTCTTCAGGATTTCAACTGCATACTTCCCTTGGTTAAGGAAGATCCTCTCTCGACTCTGCCATACCTCAAGACCTGAGGAATAATGCATTAGGACAAGGCCTTTCATTTCAAATTCTGAGGCAAGTCTCTTCTTACATTCAGTGATGAAATTTTCTTCTCCAGTTAAGAATAATTCATCCACATATAGCAGTAATATGACTGGCTCATCTTTCATAACCTTGAAGTAGAGGTTAGAATCTGATTTACTCTTGGTAAAGCCTAATCTCGTTAGGAAACTATCTATCCGGCCATACCAAGCTCTAGGAGCTTGCTTCAATTCGTACAATGCTTTCTTCAATATGCAGACATGAGACTTCCTATCTTCTACTTCAAATCCTTGAGGTTTCTCTATATACACTTCCTCTTCGATGACACCATTTAGGAAAGTTGTCTTTACGTCCATCTGGTGCAACTTCCACTTCATCTTAGCTACAAGGGCTACAATGGTTCTGATCGAAGTGTATCTGGCTACAGGAGTGAATGTCTCTTCATAGTCAATGCCTTCTTTTTGAGAAAAGCCTCGAGCAACGAATCTTGCTTTATACTTTTCAATACTTCCGTCAGCAACATGTTTTATTTTGAAGAGCCATTTGGAGGATACCACGTCTTTACTTTTCAATCTGGGAACCATTTCCCATACATCATTCTTTATTATGGATTGGTATTCCTCTATCATGGAATCTGCCCAGTCTTTCATCTGAATGGCTTCTTCAAAGAAGGTAGGCTCCTTCTCTAGGAGGTCATATAAATGGAGAATGGATTTGGTCTTTTCACCTGTTTCGTGGTTCCTTTGGGAACACCATACTTATCTCCATCTTGAATGAGCTCTCTAGCCCAATATGGATTTGTTTTATGGAGGATCGTCATCTGAGGTGGTTCTTGAAATTCTACCATGTCATAGTCTTCTGGAATTTCCTCATCAGGGGAAACTATGTCTTCCCTCACTGGTTTTGTAGCTCTGGGAACCTCCCTCACTGATTCTGCAGTTTTGGGAATTACAGGTTCTTCTTCACGTACTTCTTCAAGCTGGCATCTTCTCGATTTCTTGAGTGTTGCATCTTCATCAAAGGTCACATCCCTACTGATCTGAATGTGGTGGTGACCTAGTATATAGATCTTGAAGGCCTTGGAGACCTCAAAGTATCCCACAAATATTCCCTTCTTTCCTGAGGGTTCCAACTTGTTTCTTTTCTCTTTCGGTATATGTATAAATATTGGGAAACCAAATATTTTGAGATGGCTTACCTCTGGCTTCTTTCTGGTGAACATCTCCTCAGGGGTCTTGAATGCAAGTGCACTATGGGATAATCAGTTTTGCACATAAACTGTTGTCATTGTTTCTTCTTTCCATAAGCACATTGGAAGATCTTGATCATGGATCATAGTATTCATAGCTTCCATTATCATTTTGTTCTTTCATTCAACTACACCGTTTTTTTGAGGATTATAGGGAGTTGTGAGTTCCCTCTTGATCCCAACATCTTTGCAAAAGCTCACAAACTCTTTTGAGGTATATTCTCCTCCATTATCTAACCTGAGTATCTTGATATTTCTTTTGGAAAGGTTTTCTATCAAGGCTTTGAATTCCTTGAACTTGTTGAACACTTCATCTTTAGATTTCAAAAAATACACCCAGTCTTACAAGAATAACCATCTATAGATGATACAAAGTATACATACCCACTAATGGAGGACAATGGAATTGGGCCACATACATATGAATGAAGGAGCTCTAGGACTCCTTCTGCTTTGTTGTCTCTCTTCGGAAAAGGGTTCTTGATGTTCTTCCCTTACGCACATCCATTGCACACACCTTCATGGTCAATTTTGAATTCTGGTAGACCTATGACAACTTTTCATATGTATGGTAGCGCCTTGTAATTGATGTGAGCCAATCTTCTATGCCAAAGTTCACATGAGTTTTCAATGGCGTGGGTCATGGCAGCCTCTGAGTGACCCTTTATCTTATACAAGCCATTTTCTTCTCTTCCAATGAATATTGTTTCATTCAGGGTTTCTCCTTTAGCCCACATGAGGAATTCTTCATCTATAAAGGAAAATATGAAGCCTTTCTTTTCTAAAGCAGAAATGGAGAGTAGGTTCTTTGTCAAATCTGGTACAAAGAGTACATCCTTCATCTTTATTGAGTTCCCTGAATTTAGCTTGTATCTTGATTCTCCCAATCCCTTGATGGGATATTGGTAATCATCTCCAAGTGTCACTTTCTGAGAAAACTTCTTTTCTAAAATACAAGAGAGAATGTCTCTCTGACCTGTCATGTGCTTGGAGGCACCACTATCAATGAGCCACGTGTCCTCTCCAAGTGTTACTGATCCTGATAGGTCCAAGATTAAGACATAGTCTTTGATATGCTCTCTTATCATCTTTGCAAGTGGCTCTTCATCTTCAACTGCATGGGCATGGTGCCTCTTATGTTTCCTCTTGTATTCTTCTCGTCTGGCTAGATCGAATTTCCCAATGTGTCCCATCTTGTCACAATGATAGCATTGTACAGATGAGTAATCTCTTTCCCTTCGTTGTCCTTTCTTCTGAAATCTCTTTGGATGAGATTCTTTAGTATTGAATTTGTTTGGCGGTTGAGGCTCTTTATGAGTCTCCTTCTGGAAGTAGGGTTTATTCCTTCCCCTTTTGGTGTGAGTATCTAGGGCTTGATCATCATCTCTTGCTAGTAGAGCTTCATGATTATCTACTCCTATTTCTTCTTGAATGTATTCTTCCCATAGACGGTCAAACTTCAGTTTCTCCATTCTAGCACAAATCATTTGGATGAATGCATCCCAAGGTCTTGTGAGACCATTAAGAGTTGTGATTATGAGCTCGTCTTCATCTATGGTGTCTCTAATTGCTTCTAAATGTTCTTTAAATTCTGAGATTCTCGAGAAATATTCTTGGATTGTTTCTCCTTTCTGCATCCTCGTATTCTTCAATTGAGTTCTTAGATTCATCTTTCAGTTTATGTTCTTTCCTTCGTACAGTCTACTTAGGGCATCAAACATCTCTTTCAGAATCTTCTTTGATGACACATAAGGAATCAGGTGGTCTTTGATTGAATCTGCAATGATTATTTTGGCCCTGATCGTGTCCTTTAGATGCTTGGCTTTTTTTGTAGCATCGTCGGGTTCCGGTACTTCTTCTTTGAAGAATCTTGCTAGGTCATTCTCTTCAAGGATCAGGTTGACACTATACTTCCAAGCACAAAAATTTTCCACGCCTTCCAGTTTGTCAGCAAGCTTCGTGCTTGCAGACATCTTTTACCTGGAGCTAGGAAAATGACCAAAAAAAGAAAATGCTCAAAATCAAATTCTAAACTTACCAAGAGATGCGCTTGGCTGAGGCGAGTAGCCTGGTGTGCTTAGATCTGAGAAAATCCAACTTTTACCCCTCCAAACTTGATCTGCGGATTTATGGACTAGTGCTTTCAGTTTTCTGGTACCTCTAGTACTCTGGTACTTCTGGTACTTCTGGTTCTCTGGTTTTTTGGTACTTCTCGTACTTTGTGAAACTAGGGTTTCACTTTTCGAGAGATCTAGCCACTAAAAAGGTGCACTGAGAGTGCCAAAGTAATCCTTGGGGGAGGGCGCACTTTTCTAGATGGTTTTAGGGCTGAAAGGCTTCACTATCAAAAAACCCTAATTTGCATGTACGACAATAGTGACGTTTTTCACTCTTATGAAAGATGCTTTCTTCAGCTTGGCTCTGATACCATGTTAATGTTTAAGCCATTATTATAGTTCTTTTCATTTCAATAGATAACAATAGCATAATACAATATCATTGATAAATACACAATCACAAGAGACACAACATTTATCCTGGGAAACCCTCTAGGGGGGAGAAAACCCAGCAAAACTTCCTTATTATAGATAGCCAATACAATGCCAAGAGATAACTTAAGCTAATACAAAAGATCCTCTCCCAAAGATGCGCCACTCTCTCTCTCTTCTCCAACTGCAATTCTGAAACTTGTCTCTCGATGAGCAAGTGAGGTGTGTGTCTAAGTGGGTCGCTAGCCTTCTTATTTATACTAAACTGGCACGTGTGAAGTGTCTCTTCACTGGCAGGGATGAATTCTTAATCTGGGTGGTTATAACCACCTTTATTATATTTTGGGGCCTCTTTGATATATTTTGGGGTCGAATTCTTCTTTTGCCTATTACAATTATATTATGACCAATCCGCAAAAGGGGATTTGGTCCTTTTACAATAACCGACATGATCAATCCACAATGGGGATTGATCCAACGAACAATATATCAAATAACAATAAGAATACACTTTGCAGTTACATTCTTTCAACATTTTCCACCTAAGCTTCCCCAGGCCTCTTATTTCTCCAAGTATGAAGAAGTTTTAGAAGGGAAATATTAATAAGACCATTTGGAGAAAAAAGATGGTTGAACAGATCATTCTGGTGGTTTGGTTGGGAATTTGGACCCCATATATCGGCCTCCCCCAACGAGAAATTTATATCACCCCCCAGAATCATATTCTCCACTTTGAT
This sequence comes from Picea engelmannii, assembly GCA_009831015.1. Lineage (NCBI taxonomy): Eukaryota > Viridiplantae > Streptophyta > Pinopsida > Pinales > Pinaceae > Picea > Picea engelmannii. The sequence goes on from ML802265.1 coordinate 80,668, forward strand.
TAGAGAATTCTTCAGTAGTGACTCCCAAAAAGGGCCACCGTTTACATAGGGACCATACACATTTAGAACCCTCACTTCCAAGCCTGAACCTTCCATGATAAATTCCATACCCAGACATGAATCTGTTAGAAAAGTAGGTGTGCTCATTTAACCATAGAAAATATAGCAATATTGTCACCCAACCATAGGTTGAAGCCACCCCCGAGCACCTTAACCTTGATAGAGAATAATTTTGGAAGAAAACCCTAGGCATAATAGCCAATCAAGGTAGTGCATCACTCTTTAGAGTTATCATACCAAGGAGAAATTCCAAACCATAACCAAGAGAGAGTCCAAGCCTAAAACCGAAAATACAAGTTACAGTAGTTGCAGCTGCAGCTACTCTCTAGACTTGCGCACAATTAAATTTATGCAGTTTTGAGTTGTGTGTGTCCAAATGAGCTATGGCATCCTGTATTTATACTTCTCTTCCTTAGCTGTCTGGGCCGACTTCTCTTTCTGGAGGCTAAAAACTCAATATTAATTATTTTCTTTAGCCGACTTGTCTTCTATGGTTATGTCCAATGCTTTAGGGTTTCTTATTTCTTCCCAGAATATTCTATTATTTTCAGGGTTACACGTGGAGGTTTAATAGCTCCCTAAGATACCATAATATCAACACTCCCTCCTAGATAGGGAGATATTTAAAGGTAATGGTATTTAGCACAAACATACCATTCAATGAGTAGCATCATCATAGCCACACAGGCTATCTCATGATCAAATCACGAGCATCATCACCATTGTCAGTATCATCTGATAGCATCAATTGTATCATATCTCAAAGTCATACTCCATTTGAGCAATCATTCATGATGCTAGATAATTCACTCACTCCACAGAGTGATACAAGAATCATTCTTCTAATCCAGACATATGTCCTAGAAGAATAACTATTCCAACATATGTCGGAAGCCACACCATGGGCTACAAGGACTATTCTTCTAATCCGGACATACGTCCTAGAAGAATAAATGTAGTGGACCATTTTCCACCTAGAGAATTTATGTCCACCAGCACACTGACTATCCATCTAGCTAATAATCATTTTCAACACTACTTATAGTCTACATGGAAATTAGAACAATGTCATTTAATAGAACGCAATTGTGTCTATCCATAGTAGTACACAACTACTATCCAATGGTACACAACCACACCAAGTAGCACAGGGTTACTTAATCAATGAAACATAGTCACAACCAATGGAACACATCCACCACAGTAGCATACATTTATTTTCCAGAGACATACAATCTCCATAGCAATCATATCATTTGATATCAACCTACATAAAACAATATCATGATATAAATTGAATCATCTAGGCCATTCTTCCACTCACATATGTGAGATTTGGAAGAGAATATTCCCTCAGAAAGTAAAACATCAGCCATGGGCTATCTGGACTATTCTTCTCAAGCATAGAAGAATAATTTTCCTTGATTTATGATCCTGGACCATTCACCTAACTAGGTCATTCCTCCGACACTAATCATAGTGTAACCTGGAGAGAATGAGTCTGCCCTAGGGAATGCATGTCCTTGATTTTTGAACCTAGACCATTCACCTAATTGGGCCATTCTTCTGGTACTAATCACAGTGCAACCTAGAGAGAATGAATCTACCCTAGGGAATGATTGTCTGGACCATTTCCTAAGGAAATGATTGTCCTACACCAACCTCCAAAACAGACCATTCTTCGAAACTGCTCACAATTGTGAACTTCGAAATAGTGATTGCCCAGTGAGGCAAACCATTCTACTTGACCACTACTCAGAGTGAATACCAAGAAGAATGATTTTCCTAGACCATTACCCCACACTGGCCACAAGGGGAATCATTTTCTATGGTACATGAGTAATCTATCGAACCGTTTTTATTACGAAAATGATTGTCCGATCTAGACCATTTTTTGAATTGGAAAATGCATGTCTATCAGAAATCTCAAACCACTTTCCGAACTGGAAAAGAACTGCTCATCCTGGACCATTTTTCAAACTGAAAAAATGACTTTCCATAAACCAATAACATATTAGTGCTCCCTCCCATCCTGGGAGTAATATCTTCCTTTTTCAATAAGGAATTCATCTCAATGAGCCCCATCTTGTTTCTTAAGTACACAAACTTTTCATCTTAGATAGAGGCTTTACCAAAATATATGTTATATGTTCATTTGTGGAGATATATTGGAGAACCACTTCTCCTTTTTGGACTTCATCACGGAGAATATAATTCTTGATCTCAATGTACTTCGGTCTGTCATGGAAGACTGGTTTTCTCTGAAGGATTCATATAGCACTAATCATTACAATATATCATGGTTGAATTCAACACTTATGTTTCTTGCTAGCTCATGATATAGTGGAAAGACTCAAACTGAAACATATATGAGTATCACTTCTTCTGTCATCAAGAGATTTTTCCATGGATTAGCAATCCATCATCCCATACTTATGAGTAACTATTCTAATACACTATCTTTGTCATAGAAATTTTTCACCACACTTATGTTGTATATGAGATACTCTGCATCAAGTTGTTTGAATCAATACAAGGTCTTCATACATCTGCATCTGTGGGTCTCTTTCTAGTATAAGCTTCTGTCTCACTTGCTTGATTGGGGAGAACATTCTTTTACATGTAAATTCCAATCCATGGATACTACAAGAGGTATATCTGGTTTACTAGAACAAGTTGTTGTCATAGTTTTCTCCCTCCTTATGGAAGAGACTTTGAATCTTTCAATGCTTCCATTCATAAGTATTTTTCACATTTTATTACATACACTTTTCTTTATCAAAACTTTCATTTATTTTTCTTGATTTCTTCTTAGTGGATTCAAACCAAGCTGGTAGTCTTGTGATTCTCAGTCTAAGTCACATGGTTCAGGTTCGAGTTCGGGTTTGGCAACGATTAGGTTCGATTCGGGTTTGAATTTTCAATAAGGTTCGGATGAGGTTCGGCTTTAGGTTCGATTATATATATTGAACCCTAATGAAACCTCATCCCAAACCTCATTAATATTCTCCTTCAAATTCGTTCGAAGGTTTGAATTTGGGCACACATTCAAGTTCGTTCAGGTTCGACATTAGGTTCGACAAACCTTGAGGTTCACCGAATTTCGAACCTCAAGGTTTAGGTTCGACGAACCCTGTGACATAGTTCTCAGTATAATAACCGGTTGTTCTTGTTTTTCTTTCTTTCTTGGAATCTTCATGTTCTTCCTCGTGTCTCTCTTTAGCTCTTGGGTCCATGGGTTCTTTTATATGCCCTGAAGATTCCAACTTCTTCCTTTCATCATAGAATCATGGATGTAGATGGACAACCAAGGATACTTTAAGGCTTCTTTTCGAAGAAGACTTCTTCTAGAGTCAAACTAAACATGTGTTGCTTATCATGGCTTCTACTTTCAATTGGAACATGGATAGATACTTCAGAAACCTTAATGGATCATATCATTTAGGATTAGATCCCTCCTAATCCTCGATTCATGCATGAATGCATGCTCTTATTTTGGAATTCGGTGATCAACTCCCTCCATATAAGAGAGTCCACACTTACGTCTACATCCTTATTGCCTTATGAAAAGTGTCACAAGTATTTTTCTAATTTCCTCTTGATTGTTGACTTCTTTCTGTTTTGACTTCTTCTGGGTCTCTTCAAGTTTGATTCTAATTTCGGCTTATCTGGCAATTGTTACTTATATAATTGCTTCCACAGGAAYTTTTACCAAGGKTTGTCAACGTACTTCAKCTTTTCATGTGTTTTGCTTGACTTGTAGTCATTGTGATAGCAATCTTTATCTTGTTCTTCTTTCATAGGTATTGTTTCACTTGAACATCTTATCTTCTAAGAAATAGATATGCAAKATATGTACAGAAACTATGTAAACATGGTATGTACAAGAAATTTGAAGAATATTGTTACCTTGACTTAGAAGAAGAAGTTTGTTTTATCCTGCTTGGCCTTCTTTGAAGGTTCCCTTTCTTTGGCAACTGATGCTTCGTCTGCTTCCTTCCTTAAACCAAACTTCCACTTATTCCATAAATTCTTGAATTTTGATGTGAAGGCTTGATCATTGTATTTATTTTGGGGTTTCTCTTTTGTGTTAATCCTTGATTCTTCTTGTGCACAGCAAGTCCTAAGTTCTTCAAATGTGAGATACTCCTTTCTTCTATTCATGCTTGTGGTAAATGCATCCCATGTCTTGGGAAGGTTGTTGAGTACTATATTTACTAGTTCCTTGAAATGATTTCTTCAATATCTTGTATTTGATCTCTTAACTGAGAGATTCTCACAAAGTATGATGTTATTGTTTCATCATCATTCATTTTCATGTCACAAAGCTCATTCTTCAGACTCATTACTTGTCCAATGTTTTTGACTGAGAAGAGGTTAGTTAGGGCATCGTACATCTTCTTAGATGAGTCAAGATGAGAGATGTAGGGTATCAAGTGGTCCTTTAAAGATTCCACTATGATACTTATGGCATTGATTTCATTGTTCTTGAACTTCTCCATAACTGCGATGTTCTAAGGTTCCTTCTCTTTTATTTCATGATATCAAACACTTTATCTTTCGCAAGGATGAGATCAATCCTTGTCTTCCATTCTCCGAAGTTAGAAGCCCCTTATAGCTTGTTTTCTCACTTCATAGAGTAAGTCATGACTTATTTGACTTGGTCAACCTTTGAATTTGACTCGGTCAACCTTTGACTTTGACCAAAAACTCAAACTTAACGTCTTATCTTGCTGAGAGTACCAGGAGGTGCACTAGGATAGGGCGCACTAGGTTATCTAGGAATTAGGTCAAGCTCTTCACTTAAGGTGCCTTAACAAGAGGGTTAGGGTTTCATTGTTGCAGCAAAAACTTTGACTGCAACTGCAACTATAACTGAGAAAATCCTCCCAATCTATCTTCTAGTGGTTAGACTGTATGAAGATAGTGTGGGACCATAACCTATTAGAAAATTAGGTGTGATCGTTTAACCGTAGACAATATATCAATATTGTCTCCCAACCATAGGCCGAAGCCACCCCTAAGCACCTTAACCTTGATAGAGAATAATTATGGAAGCAAACCCTAGGACTAATAACCAATCAAGGTAGTGCATCACTCTCCAGAGTTATCATACCAAGCAAAAAGTCCAAGCCATAACAAAGAGAGATTCCAAGCCTAAAACTGAAAATACAAGTTGCAGTAGTTGCAGCTGCTACTACTCCCCAAACTTGTGCACAACTAAATTTCTGCAGTTGTGAGTTGTGTGTGTCCAAATGAGCTCTGGCATCCTGTATTTATACTGCTCTTTTTTAGCTATCTAGGCTGACTTCTCTTTCTGGAGGCTAAAAACTCAATATTAGTTATTTTCTTTAGCCAAATTGTCTTCTAGGGTTATGTCCAATGCTTTAGGGTTTCTTCTTGCTTCCCGGAATATTCTATTCTTGTCAGGGTTACACATGGATTTTTAATACCTCCTGCAGCTACCATAATATCAACAAATCCAATGCCCAAAAATTTATTTTTTTCTCAAGTCCGGGATTCCAGCCCACTCCCAGACCCCCAAAACGACCATATGCATCAGTGCAAAGGAATTTCCAAGAAGGCGGAAGAGCCTCCAATATCCGAGTAGCATTATCCTTTGAAGCCATAGTTTCGTGAAGAAGAATTATCCAGGGTTGATTGAGGAAAATTAGCCAATCAACCTCTTTAGAGCGAGTTTTTTGGGGGGACTCGCCACCCCCTGACAGTTGAAGGAGAGAAACTTCATGGAGAGACCCCATCAGGGGCATGTGTTGCTCTAAGGGCTCCGAAAATAGAATGTTGTCTACTAGAAGATATATCAACGAGACCATGGATTTGTGCCTTGAAGAGGTGTGAATAGTGCCCCTACCTTTTTTAGGTTTGTGCACATTCGGATTCAAACCAAGACCCAACCCCCCTGAAACACAGGAAAAAATGGTATGGTTCCTTGAGTGAAATCGAACTTCCAAGTTCTCGGATCCAGTCGAGGATGCCTCCTCTGAGGGTGGAGAAGAAGGAAATCCTAAGGCCGGATCTATGGTGAGAGAGTAGGAAACAATGGGGGGAGTAGACAGGGGAAAAGGGGGAGAGGATACCTAAGAGGAAAAAGTGTAGGAAAAATAGGGGTCACGATACATAGGGCACAAATCCAACTTAAGAAACTTTAAATACTGAGATAAACTGTGAATAGGAAAAGGGAGGAAGAGATGCGAACCAAAGTCAAAACCAAGAGAATGCAAGGACAACATACCCAGAATAGGATCCTCTACAGGAGCCGCAACCGACGAAAGAGGGACCAGAGCAAGTTCTCATTAGCCAAGCCCAAGTCCATGACAGCTTGAAATGACCTGTTGGGTGGGGGGGAACCCCACTGAGCTCGACCGATCCATAGAGGAGGGAGCGGAACTAGAGCCATCACTAATCGGTGGGTTAGTGTGCTTCTTTGAAGGTGTTGTAGAGCCTTTTCCTGCGTGACCACTAAAAAGAAGAGGACAATCCTTGATAATGTGGCTATAAACATGACACCTCCGAAAATAAAAGGAAACCCCCTCAAAGTCCAATATCTTAGTGCAGATGCAACCCTGATCGGTCATCATAAACTTTTGTTGAATCCCTCACCTAACATTGAGTGAAAAAAGGATACGGGCCACATACATCTCCCATGTCTCCTTAAATGACATATCTACACCAATATAGTTGCCCAGCATATTTTCGATAGCCTGGAAAACTTTGATATACCAATATAATGGTGGAAGCCCCTGAAACCAGACCCAAATAGGGAAAGAGTCCATATTTTCAGATTTTTCATCGAAAGTAGGCTCCCATTTCTTCAAAATAACTGGAGATGAATCTATACTCTACCCCATCATTAGAGCCATGTTCGCCTGTTCAACTACCAAAAATTTAAACATAAACCACCCTTTTGATAGTCAACTGACTCAGCTACCTAGGACTGGAGGGTTATTAGAATAAAATGTCACGCAAGGGATTTTCCAACAAGGGTTATGTCAGCCAGTTCGATGGCCTCATCCATATTGATATATTCTCCCAAAATTAGGTTGGATTACTCGATAGTGGCTGCAACACACTTATTTTTATTTCTCCTCTTGAGACCTAAACCCTGAGAGAATTAATTTTCAAGTGTAGAATGAACCACTACCCACGGAGCCCCCTCCACACCATCCCAACCATTTGGTTTGATGGTTCAATATAGGAGGAGATAAACCCTTCTTCACACGCCACCGGAACAGACCTAGGAGAGAGCCTCTGCCCAACATCTGGGTAGAAACAAGAGGATAAAAAACCTCGATAAAAGCGTTGCAACTCCTCAAATCATTGTGCCATCGAAAAATAATCAAAATTCAAACTTGACAGAGATAAAGGGACCAAGTCACCAGTGTCGCTAGAGGCCGAGAGAACTCAGCACCCAAAGGGGAAACCCATGCAGATCCAAGGGATTAAGAACCCTAGAAAACATTTGTCACATATTGGGGAGAGGAAGGAGCAAACCCATAGTCATTCTTCACCGATGACTGAGAAGTTTCCAAAGCATCCAATCCTAGGGCACCAAAAAGTTTAGGTTAAACAGGAGGAAGACCATGGGACAACATACAACCCGCGGACCAAACTGTCAGATCCACCGCAGAAGCACAATGGGCATATTGAAAATATCATAGGTTCCATCTGGGGTTAGCAAGAGAAGAACCACATCCGGATCCAGTGATAAATCCACCAGATCATCGTAGCAATCCATATTCCCATCAGTGTGAAGAAAAAAAATGGCACCAAAAAACACTCACGTGACAGAGAAAAACCCTAACCGCACCCAAAAATACAGTGGCTATCGAGGACCCTCGGTGATGGAAAACATCAAGGGTTCAGGCATGCAGTTTGTGGGATAGACACATAGTCATTTTCCCCTTCCATCATCAATTCTTTTTCTATAAACTATCATAGATATTCCACTAAAACAGCTCGTCACATTAGATTTGATAAATAAAATTTAAATATACATTATGAAGGCTAAATTCCTTTAGATTCCAAAATATTTAGTTATTGATATTCTTCTTATGCATGAAATAGATAAAATGCAAAAAATAGAGAAAATTAAAAGTACAATCACACACCATCCACAAAATAACACAAAGATTTTCTCTAGGAATCTCTTTCGGGAGAAAACCTAGCTAGAAGATGAGGCTCTTGTGCTCTCTTTTCTCTGGCATGGAAATAATGCAAGTACAAAGGAGAGGGTAGAGAAAACTCACCTTCTAGTTGGGTTTTCTCCCGAAAGGGTTTCCCATAGAATATCTTTGTATTATTTTTTGGATGGTGTGTGAGTGTATTTTTGTTGTTCTCTATTTTTCACATTTTATCTATTTCATGCATGAATAGAAAATCAATAACTAAATATTATGGAATCTAAAGGAATTTAATCTTCACAGTGTATATTTCAATTTTATTTATCAGATATGTTGTGACGAACTTTTCTAATGGAATATCCACAACATTTTTAAGATCATATTGGTATGAGAGCATGTTTTCTTTTGGGTATTTATGGGAAGTTGTGGGATCCAGGAATCGTCTTAAATAGAAGTTGCAAAAACCCTAGTCATGGCGGATGAGTTGGTTCATAACAACCCTCATGATCCAGCAAAAGAGAGATTTGAGAGGTCGGAAGCACAAGTTTTCAACATCAGTCGCAATATCAACCTCCTCATGTCATCTCTAGCAAGCAAGCTTGGACTGTTTGGAGATGATGGAGGCTCTAACTCATAGATCAATATAGAGGCGAAATTGGGAGATCAATAAGACTCCATAAAGGAATCATGGAAAGAATCTAAGAAAGACAAGTCGAATTCGAGTACCATTAACCCTTCACAATCCATATTCAATATGAAGCAAAAGTGAACATAAAAGTCATACCAAGGTGAGATCGATGCATTAAAATTGAATCATTCTCTGCAAAAACTAGAATTTTATTGTAGCATTCACCATATAGATGAAGAGAAAAAGATTTCATTTGCTAGATTAAAGTTAGAGGGCCATGCTTTAACCTAGTGGGAAATCCATATGGAAACACTTAGGTTGGAGGTTGATCCACCAGTAACTAGATGGGAGGACTTCAAAACCCTCATGAAGTCCTAATTCTAACCTATCAGGTATGTAGAGGACCAATGTATTTGGTGGCACTACTTATAGAAGAGGCGGGAGCATAGTGTACAGGTGTACACCACTAAGTTCAGAAAGATGGCCATCATGCTAGGTATATCTCCCAAGAACCTAGATGTACTCCTCAAGTATATGGGAGGTCTATGTTGAAAATTTTGTGGTCATTGATGTCAAAGGTAGATTGAATGTTGTCAATGATAAGAAGTATAATATCCCCAAAAATAAATTATTATTAATGTTTGAATGCACTTAGGAATTTATTTTTGTTTTTGGCAAATTCGAATTTGGAAAATTATTTCCATTTATGGCAATTCTGAATTTGGAATTTAGTTAATTGTAATTTATTATTGTGACTATTGGGCAAAGATTTGATTTTCCCAACCAACTCTTTTGACTATGACACTTGTAAGAGGCAAGTAATTTTTATATTAATTGTTGAGGGACAAATGGAACAACCGGGTTGAAATCAGCTAACCATGACTCCATGAGTGGGGAACAGGCTTGAACTACCTCAGGGATGAATTTTACAAGTGGAAAATTAGGAATTTGGCCATTGGCAGCCCCTGAGAATAAGGGATTTGTAAAGCTAGGACAATTCCCAAGGGGAAAAGACCTAGGCACAAGATGCTTTTGCATATATAGCATATGGGAGGAGGCAGGATGATGCCTAGTATGTTGGGGGGGGAGGAATATCACTTGATGTTATGAGCATTGTTTTTTAAGTGTGGGGCAAGGAGAATTTTCTAATATGAAAGAGGAGCTTCGGGGTTCACCCTTATGGATTCATGGTCAGGCTAGGGGGTGAAAGKAGCAAGTGGATTGGTTGTAYTGTTCTATGGTTGGGTGGAACTTGGTTGTTCCATAKGTATTGTTTCACTTGAACATATTATCTCCTAAGAAATAGATATGAAAGATATGTACAGAAACTATGTAAACATGGTATGTACAAGAAATTTGAAGAATATTGTTACCTTGACTTATAAGAAGAAWTTKTTTTTATCCTGCTTGGCCTTCTTTGAGGGTTCCCTTTCTTCGGAAACTGATGCTTCGTCTGCTTCCTTCCTTAAGCCAAACTTCCTCTTATTCCTGAAATTCTTGAATTTTGATGTGAAGGCTTGATCATCATATTTATTTTGGGGTTTCTCTTTTGTGTTAATCCTTGATTCTTCTTGTGCACATCAAGTCCAAAGTTATTCAAATGTGAGATACTCATTTCTTGTGTTCATGGTTGTGGAAAATGTATCCCATGTCTTGGGAGGTTGTTGAGTACTATATTTACTAGTTCCTTGAAATGATTTCTTCAATAGCTTGTATTTGATCTCTTAACTGAGAGATTCTCACAAAGTACGATGTTATGCTTTCATCATCATTCATTTTCATGTCACAGAGCTCATTCTTCAGACTCATTACTTGTCCAATGTTTTTGACTGAGAAGAGGTTAGTTAGGGCATCGTACATCTTCTTAGATGAGTCAAGATGAGAGATGTAGGGTATCAAGTGGTCTTTTAAAGAGTCCACTATGATACTCATGGCATTTATTTCATTGTTCTTGAACTTCTCCATAATTGTGATGTTCTGAGATTCCTTCTCTTTTATTTCATGATATCGAACACTTTATCTTTCGCAAGGATGAGATCAATCCTTGTCTTCCATGTTCTGAAGTTAGAAGCCCCTTCTAACTTGTTTTCTGACTTCATAGATTAAGTCATGACTTCTCTGACTTGGTCAACCTTTGAATTTGACTTGGTCAACCTTTGACTTTGACCAAAAACTCAAACTTGACGTCTTAGCTTGCTGAGAGTACCAGGAGGTACACTAGGCTAGGGCGCACTAGGTTATCTAGGAATTTGGTCAAGCTCTTCACTTAAGGTGCCTTAATAAGAGGGTTAGGGTTTCATTGTTGCAACAAAAACTTTGACTGCAACTGCAACTGTAACTGAGCAAATCCTCCCAATATATATTCTAGTGGTTAGACTATCTGAAGATAGAGTGGGCCCATAACCTATTAGAAAATTAGGTGTGATCGTTTAACCATAAACAATATAGAAATATTGTCACCCAACCATAGGTCGAAGCCACCCCTGAGCACCTTAACCTTGATAGAGAATAATTATAGAAGCAAACCCTAGGCCTAATAACCAATCAAGGTAGTGCATCACTCTCCAGAGTTAGCATACCAAGTAGAAAGTCCAAGCCATAACAAAGAGAGATTCCAAGCCTAAAACTAAAAATACAAGTTGCAGTAGTTGCAGCTGCTACTACTCTCCAAACTTGTGCACAACTAAATTTCTGCAGTTGTGAGTTGTGTGTGTCCAAATGAGCTCTGGCATCTTGTATTTATACTGCTCTTTTTTAGCTATCTAGGCTGACTTCTCTTTCTGGAGGCTAAAAACTCAATATTAATTATTTTCTTTAGCTGAATTGTCTTCTAGGCTTATGTCCAGTGCTTTAGGGTTTCTTCTTGCTTCCCGGAATATTCTATTCTTGTCAGGGTTACACATGGATTTTTAATACCTCATGTAGCTACTATAATATCAACAAATCCAATGCCCAAGAATTTATTTTTTTCTCAAGTCGAGGATTCCATCCCACTGCCAGACCCCCAAAACGACCATATGCATCAGTACCAAGGAATTTCCAAGAAGGCAAAAGAGCCTCCAATATCTGAGTAGCATTAGCCTTTGAAGCCATAGTTTCGTGAAGAAGAATTATCCAAGGTTGATTGAGGAAAATAAGCCAATCAACCTCTTTAGAGCTAGTTTTTTTTGGGGACTCGCCACCCCCCGATAGTTGAAGGAGAGAAACTTCATGGAGAGACCCCATCAGGGGCATGTGTTGTTCTAAGGGATCCAAAAATTAATATTGTCTTCCATAAGATATATCGACAAGACCACAGCTCTGTGCCTTGGAGAGGTGTGAACAGTGCCCCTACCTTTTTAAGGTTTGTGCACATTCAGATTCAAACCAAGACCCAACCCCCCCGAAACACTGGAAAAAATGATATGGTTCCTCGAGTGAAAGCGAACTTCCAAGTTCTCGGATCCAGTCGAGGATGCCTTCTCTAAGGGTGGAGAAGAAGGAAATACTAAGGCTAGATCTATGGCAAGAGAGAAGGAAACAATGGGGGGAGTAGACAGGGGACAAGGGGGAGAGGATACCTAAGAGGAAAAAGTGTAAGAAAAATAGGGGTCATAATACATAGGGCACAAATCCAACTTAAGAAACTTTAAAGACTAAGATAAACTATGAATGGGAAAAGGGAGGAAGAGATGTGAACCAGAGTCAAAACCAAGAGTATGCAAGGACAACGTACATGGAATAGGATCCTCTGTAGGAGCCGCAACCGACGAAAGAGGGACCAGAGAAAGTTCTCATTAGCCAAGCCCAGGTCCATGAGAGATTGAAATGACCTATTGGGTGGGGAGGGAAACCCCACTGAACCCGACCGATCCATAGAGGAGGGAGCGGAACTAGAGATATCACTAACTGGTGGGTTAGTGCACTTCTTTGAAGGTGTTGTAGAGCCTTTCCCTGTGCGACCACTAAAAGGAAGAGGACAATCCTTGATAATGTGGCTATAAACATGACACCTCCGACAATAAAAGGGAACCCCCTCAAAGTCCAATATCTAAGTGTAGGTGTGACCCTGATTGGTCATCATAAACTGTTGTTGAATCCCTTGCCTAACATTGAGTGAAAAAAGGATACGGGCCACAGAAATCTCCCATATCTCCTTAAATGACATATCTACACCAATGTAATGTCCCAACATATTTTCAATAGCCTAAAAAACTTTGTTATACCAACATAATGGTGGAAGCCCCTGAAACCAGACCCAAATAGGGAAAGAGTCCATATTTTCAGAGTTTTCATTGAAAGTAGGCTCCCATTTCTTCAAAATAACTGGAGATGAATCTATACTCCACCTTGTCATTAGAGTCGTGTCCACCTGTTCAACTACCAAAAATTTAAACATAAACCACCCTTTTGATAGTCAACTGACTCAATTGCCTAGGACTAGAGGGATTTTAGAATAAAATGTCGCCCAAGGGATTTTCCAACAAGGGTTATGTCAGTCGGTTCGATGGCCTCATCCATAGTGATATATTCTCCCAAAACTAGGTTGGGTTACTCGATAGTGGTCACAACACACTTATTTTTATTTCTCCTCTTGAGACCTAAACCCTAAGAAAATTGATTTTCAGGTGTAGAATGAACCACTACCCATGGAACCCCCTCCACACCATCCCAACCATTTGGTTTGATGGTTCAAGATAGGAGGATATTAACCCTTCTTCACATGCCACCGGAAAAGAACTAGGAGAGAGGCCTTGCCCAAAATATGGGTAGAAACAAGAGTATACAAAACCTCGATCAAAGCCCTGCAACTCCTCAAATAATTGTGTCAACGAAAAATAATCGAAAGTCAAACTTGACAGAGAGAAAGGGACCAACTCACCAGTGTCGCTAGAGGCCGAGAGAACTGAGCACCCAAAGGGGAAACCCCTGCAAATCCAAGGGAATGAGATCTCTGGAAAACATTTGTCGCATATTGGGGAGAGTGAGGAGGAGGAGAGGAAGGAGGGAACCCGTAGTCATTCCTCACCCCTGACTGAGAAGATGCCAAAGCATCCAGTCCTAGGGCACCGAAAATTTTGTTTGAAACAGGAGGAATACCATGGGACAACATATAACCCGAAGACCAAACCATCGGATCCACCGCAGAAGCATAATGGGCATATTGAAAATATCATAGGTTCCATATGGGGTTAGCAAGGGTAGCACCACATCTGGATCTGGTGAGAAATCAACCAGATCATCGTAGCAATCCATATTCCCATCAATGTGAAGAAAAAAAATGGCACCGAAAAACACTCACGTGACAGAGAAAAACCCTAACCGCACCCAAAAATACAGAGGCTATCGAGGACCCTCGGTGATGGAAAACATCAAGGGTTCAGGCATGCAGTTTGTGGGCTAGACATAGAGCCATTTTTCCCTTTCATCATCAATTATTTTTCTATAAACTATCATGGATATTCCACTAAAACAGTTCGTCACATTAGATTTGATAAATAAAATTTAAATATACACTATGAAGGTTAACTTCCTTTAGATTCCAGAATATTTAGTTATTGATATTCTTCTTTTGCATGAAATAGATAAAATGCAAAAAATAGAGAAAAGTAAAAGTACAATCACACACCATCCACAAAATAACACGAAGATTTTCTCTAGGAATCTCTTTCGGGAGAAAACCTAGCTAGAAGGTGAGGCTCCTCTACTCTCTTTTCTCTGGCATGGAAATAATGCAAGTGCAAAGGAGAGGGCAGAGAAAAATCACCTTCTAGCTGAGTTTTCTCCCGAAAGGGTTTCCCATAGAAAATATTTGTATTGTTTTTTGGATGGTGTGTGATTGTATTTTTTTTGTTCTCTATTTTCCGCATTTTATCTATTTCATGCATGAACATAAAATCAATAACTAAATATTATGGAATCTAAAGGAATTTAATCTTCATAGTGTATATTTCAATTTTATTTATCAGATATGTTGTGACGAACTGTTCCAATGGAATATCCACAACATTTTTAAGATCATATTGGTATGAGAGCATGTTTTCTTTTGGGTATTTATGGGAAGTTGCGGGATCCAGGAATCATCATAAAGAGAAGTTGCAAAAACCCTAGTCATGGCGGATGATTCAGTTCATAACAACCCTCGTGATCCAACAAAAGAGAGATTTGAGAGGTTGGAAGCACAAGTTTTCAACATCAGTCGCAATATGAACCTCCTCATGGCATCTCTAGCAAGAAATCTTAGACTATTTGGAGATGATGAAGGCTCTACATCATAGATCAATACAGAGGCAAAATTGGGAGATCAAGAAGACTCCAGAAAGGAATCACAGAAAGAATCCGAGAAAGAGCAGTCAAATTTGAGTACCATTAACCCTTCACATTCCATATTCAATATGAAGCAAAAGTGAACATAAAAGTCATACCAAGGTGAGATCGATGCATTAAAATTGAATCATTGGTTGCAACAACTAGAATTTTATTGTAGCATTCACCATATAGATGAAGAGCAGAAGATTTCATTTGCTAGATTGAAGTTAGAGGAGCATGCTTTATCCTAGTGTTAAATCCATATGGAAACACTTAGGTTGTAGGTTGATCCACCAGTAACTAGATGGGAGGACTTCAAAACCCTCATGAAGTCCTAATTATAACCTATCAGGTATGTATAGGACCAATGTATTTGGTGGAACTACTTCAAGAAGAGGCAGGAGCATAGTGTACAGGAGTACACCACTAAGTTCAGAAAGATGGCCATCAACTAGGTATATCTCCCAAGAACCTAGATGTACTCCTCAAGTATCTGGGAGGTCTATGTTGAAAATTGGGTTGTCATTGATGTCAAAGGTAGATTGAATGTTTTCAATGATAAGAAGAAGTGTAATATCCCCAAAAATAAATTATTATTAATGTTTGAATGCACTTAGGAATTTATTTTCGTTTTTGGCAAATTCGAATTTGGAAAATTATTGCCATTTATGGAAATTCTGAATTTGGAATTTAGTTAATTGTAATTTATTATTGTGACTATTGGGCAAAGATTTGATTTTCCCAACCAACTCTTTTGACTATGACACTTGTAAGAGACAAATAATTTTTATATTAATTGTTGAGGGACAAATGGAACAACTCGGTTGAAATCAGCTGACCATGACTCCATGAGTGGGGAACAAGCTTGAACAACCTCAGGGATGAATTTTACAAGTGGAAAATCAGGAGTTTGGCCATTGGTAGCCCTAAAAATCAGGGATTTGTAAAGCTACGAAAATTCCCAAGGGGAAAAGACCTAGGCACAAGATGCTTTTGCATATATAGCATGTGGGAGGAGGTAGGATGATGCCTAGTATGTTGGGGGGGGGGAGGGGAGGAATATCACTTTATGTTATGAGCATTGTTTTCTAAGTGTGAAGCAAGGAGAATTTTCTAATATGAAAGAGGATTATAGTTAAAGAGGAGCTTCGGGGTTCGCCCTCATGGAATTCATGGTTAGGCTAGGGGGTGAACAGAGCAAGTGGATTGGTTGTTCTGTTCTATGGTTGGGTGGAAATTGGTTGTTCCATTTGTTGTCCCAGCACCTTATTCACATATGTAAATCTACTTATTCCTTATTGAATTGTTTACTGGTTAATGACTGGTAGAATGAAGTGAACTTTAGAATACGCCTTTACAGATCAAACTTATTCATTGTATAGAGCTAAGAAAGTTACTCTGTGTGTTAGTTGTTGATAAATGTGTGAAAATTTCCTATTCATGTGATGTACTCTCGAGATAGCAATAGGAAAGTAAATATTAGTTCGATCTGTGGTTGATTGTAGGAATATTTTGTTATAAGTAGGAATGTAGACTTAAGTATGAGTATGCATAAATAATGATTACATGTTTTTTTTACAAGTCAAATGACCGCAAGCATAGCGCTACAAGAAATGTCTATGTATGCTTTTATACGTTTGCGATAAATATAACCAGAATAGTAGAATGACCATGATAATCATAATGTGTACTATATATATATACACACACACACTTAAGAATATTTAAATTGTACAATTTCCAAACGAAATTATGGAAATGGAAGCGCAGACAAGAGATAATTATATATACATGTATATACATATAGATAATGATGTTTATTTATTTGCATAGAATTTTGTAAAGGAATCTAATGTATTCACACACAGAAGGCATGATGTCGATTTATTGAGATACATGATATTCTAGTGTCCACTATTAAACAATCTATATAGAAGATATAGAAAAATTTAGTCCCTTCTTATTATAGTAAACCAGAAGTATTTTTCCAATGCATGTCATCATAATTGTTTAAATCGAAAAACCTTTCTTGGGTTTTTCCCTTGTTCAAAACTGGTCAGATCTGTTCATTTTTCCCTGAAGGATTTAAATTACAAGTAACCAGGTTAACTATGGAAATCATGGTACAAAAGTTATTATGAGAATAATGCCTTAACTTGGGACTCTGTACCGCCATGAACAGAACCTGGAAAAACTTAGACTTAAACACCTAGAGTTGGAACTCGAATACCTTTTGAGTGGAGCAGACTCGCGAATCCATTTGAGTAGAGTGAGTAAGCCCTACAGAAGGGAAAGGACAAGAATATTAGTAAACAAAGTTATAAAACAAATCAATGAAAATTTAAAATATTGAAGATAGAGTGATATCCAGGACGAATTCATGAAATTAAAACACTACAGATTTAATACATGAACAAACACTTAGCTTGAGGTTGGAACGGGTGCATTCCCATTGGTGTCGCTGATAAATTTGTCCACAGGCCCGAAGGGGAGAAGTGGACCCGAAATTATCTGATGGGTACCCTCGCAAGTAAAACATGGGTCCTGTCATTAGATTATGGTAACCGAAAGAGTTAATCAAGCATTCCATAATGAAACTAAGAAATAAAATCTCTTCTAAATATCTAAGATTTTGATAATCAGAATGTTAAAGAGTTTGCATAGTACAGGGCATGTCTAATAGAGGTGTTATTGCCCGATTTAGAATTTCCAATAGGGTTGCGGAACACTGGTAACATAATTTTTAAATTTATAAATCGATGATGAATAAAACACAAACAAGAACCTAAGTGTAAAATGAAACCCAAATTACATTTTTGAACCGACTAACTTATCGCAAACTGTGATAATTAAGTAACCTTTTTCTTATGCGGAGGAAGTACAAATAAACATCGTAACCACAGTCTAGAAGAAAAGAATTTTAGGAAAAAATTCTATACCCGAAAAATATACTTGGGGAGGCAAGTTATTTAAACCGAGTGAGGTCTTACGACTTTGACCCTTCCTGTATAAATTATGCGAGAAATAAATAAGATGGATACTATAGTCAGGATATTATATACACATACTATAGCAAGGAAGAATCGCGTTACAAACCACAGGGGCTTGTTCCTTTATAGCTTTATGTCGTGGATTTAAAAAGAAATGAGTTCCAATAAGTCCAGGGAGGCACTACTGTAGCCTAAGAACTGAGGGTTTGGTTATTCATACCATCCTCACCTCTTTGCGAAGGTACGATTTATACAAAATATTTTACACAGAAAATAATGATAAACATACAATACACCACAAGAGGGTTTAAGGAACACTGCAGAGAACCGCACAAGATTTTAACCATGAAATAATCAGAGATACATAAGTTGCACACAGTCGAGGCGAGCCTGTTCATGTCATAACTTTTGGCAAACAAACCCTAATTGTTTTACCCTCGACTATGGAACCAATAAAAAGGAAGTCACATGTACAAGCTTCAGACCAATAACCAATGGAAATCTCGTTGGTGGGTTGTCACACTCGCGGTATCTTAAACCGCTATGAACTAGGAATATATTGCACACAGAGTGTGGAGGGAATACTTCCGAGTTTAGTTGCAAAGACAGTCACAACTACGATTAACCCTTTTCCGAAAACTATCACTACGTTACAGTAACTTGAGCATTAAAGTCTATTGTGGACTTACCAGGTGATCGTGTAGCCTTTTCTTGCTTTATGTCGAGTAAGGATCTCCATGTTGTCGGTCTTCCTCACTGAAGAGAGTCACAGGGTTAGCACTAGGATGTCACACAGAAGACCCAGAGTCAAATGAGAATGGAACAATAGTCCTAGAAACCCTTCACTGCACAGAGTAATGGCAGGAGTTATGAAGACTGTACATGTCCATGTGACAGGATGGAGGTGGCACATTTGTATTGGACATGGGGCCTAGTGACAGCCTCAAAGATTACTCTTACAGGCAGCCATTAATAGGATCAGACAGGAGTTTTAATCAACATCTAACAAACCCCTCATCGAATTTTATACCAAATTTATTGCAGAGTGAGAGGACGGTTAAGTTAAGGTGCAACTAAAGTCTGACCCTCTGGTTTGATCACCTTACTGAGCTCGGAATGAATAACGATTATCATTGGACATAGTAACGATGCCAACTGTAACCATGTTTTAGTTACTGTGGTGATAGAGGTCGGGATGTAACCACAGACAATCCGCTGCCAAATCTCTTACTTAAGCAGTTAGCATAAAACCACCTTTACTTTAAGTCTGTGATGTATGCATTGAACTCGAATTCGTCTAGTCCCTAATTTTAAGTAGGCAATTTATGCTTTAAACTCAAATTCGTATAGACCCTTTATTATATGAGAAATTTCTATGCATAGGGATTATTGTAATTTGAGTGGGGTTTTCTTTTGTACTCTAACGTGAACGTTTATGCATAGAAATGGGTATAATGATAAGGGTCCTATATATATTATAAGCGTTAATACATATATGGAAAGGATTATAATACTAGTGGGATTTAGTGTATATAAATGTCAATGTCTAGAGTGTGGATATAATATAACGTTAGTGGGGTTTTACTAACCTTTATACTTATATAAGATATGTTAGTAATCTAAGAGGCTAGGGTATAGCGAAGTTACCCTTGACCTTTATGTATAGGATTACTATGCAATATAAAATAGCTTAGAGATAAAATATGTTATAATGGAAGTTAGTTGTATCAATAACTAGAAACATAAACCTTGCAAAGTTTAATAGTGACGGCAATTACCTACTTATAATAACGGTATGTCTTTCGAGATAAGTTGTTCAAAGAGAAGAGATTTAATGTCCCTAAGAAAACAATTTAAAAAGAAATGAGTTCCAGTAAATCCAAGGAGGCACTGTTGTAGCCTAATAACTGAGGGTTTGGTTATTCAAACCATCCTCACCTCTTTGTGAACGTAAGAGTTATACAAAATATTTTACACAGAAAATAATGATAAACATACAGTACACCACAAGAGAGTTTAAGGAACACTGCAAAGAACCGCACAAGATTTTAACCATGAAATAATCAGAGATACATAAGTCGCACACAGTCGAGGAGAGCCTGTTCATGTCATAACTTCTGGAAAACAAACCCTAATTGTTTTACCCTCGACTATGGAACCAAGAAAAAGGAAGTCACATGTACAAGCTTCGGACCAATAACCAATGGAAATCTCATTGGTGGGTTGTCACACTCGCGGTATCTTAAACTGCTACGAACTAGGATTATATTGCACACATAGCATGGAGGGAATACTTCTGAGTTTAGTTGCAGAGACAGTCACGACCACTATTAACCCTTTTCTGAAAACTATCACTACGTTATAGGTAAATTGAGAATTAAAGTCTGTTGTGGACTTACCAGGTGATCGTGTAGCCTTTTCCTGCTTTACGCCGAGTAAGGATCTCCATGTTGTCGGTCTTCCTCACTGAAGAGAATCACAGGGTTAGAACTGGGATGTCACAAAGAAGACACAGAGCCAAATGAGAATGGAACAATAGTCCTAGAAACCCTTCACTGTGCAGAGTAATAGTGGGAGTTACGAAGACTATACATGTCCATGTGACAGGATGGAGGTGGCACATTTGTATTGGACATGGGGCCTAGTGACAGCCTTGGAGATTACTCTTGCAGGCAACCATTAATAGGATCATACAGGAGTTTTAATCAACATCTAAGAAACCCCTCATCAAATTTTATAACAAATTTATTGCAAAGCGAGAGGACAGTTAAGTTAAGGCGCAACTAAAGTCCGACCCTCTGGTTTGATCGCCTTACTAAGCTCGAAATGAATAACGGTTATCATTGGACATAGTAACAATGCCAACTGTAACCATGTTTTAGTTACTTAGGTGATAGAGGTCGGGATGTAACCACAGACAATCTGCCACCAAATCGCTTACTTAAGTAGTTAGCATAAAACCACCTTTACTTTAAGTCTGCAATGTATGCATTGAACTCGAATTCGTCTAGTCCCTAATTTTAAGTATGCAATCTATGATTTAAACTCAAATTCGTATAGACCCTTTATGATATGAGAAATGTCTATGCATAGGGATTATTGTAATTTGAGTGGGGTTTTCTTTTGTACTCTAACGTGAACGTTTATGCATAGAAATGGGTATAATGATAAGGGTCCTATATATATTATAAGCATTAATACATATATGGAAAGGATTATAATACTAGTGGGATTTAGTGTATATAAATGTCAATGTCTAGAGTGTGGAGATAATATAACGTTAGTGGGGTTTTACTAACCTTTATACTTATATTAGATATGTTAGTAATCTGAGAGGCTAGGGTATAGCGAAGTTACCCTTGACCTTTATGTATAGGATTACTGTGCAATATGAAATAGCTTAGAGATAAAATATGTTATAATGGAAGTTAGTTGTATCAATAACTGGAAACATAAACCTTGTTAAGGTTAATAGTGACAAAAATTACCTTCTTATAATAATGGTATTTCTTTCGAGATAAGTTGTTCAAAGAGAAAAGAGATTTAATGTCCCTAAGAAAAAAAAAATTGGTAAATTTGGGGAACATTACATATGGTATCAGAGAAAAGGTTACAACACTTGGACCTTAAAGAGGGCCAAAAATGTTTTTTTAGCACATGCTTTCTGTTTAATGAAAAAACTAACAAAACATTTACTTGTTCAAACAATAAAACATTATTTATGTTCTGATAATGGCAGCACAGAATGAAGAGGAGGTCAGGCTTGAGGAGAATCCTAAGCAAGTACCTACTAGAGAACCTAGACAGAACAGTGAAGGAAGTTCCGCCACCCAGGTTCTGGAAACCATGAAAAAACTCATTGTGGAACTGCAAGTTTTCGAGGCAGACAATGAGAAACTGAAAAAGGCACAACAAGAACAACAGGAAATAAATGAAGTACTGATGTGAAGAATAGTAACAAAGAAGAGACCAAAAGACAATAACCAGGAAGAAGAGGTCACTAAAAGGGCCTCCAAGAATTATGGTCCTGAAGCAAAAAAATGGGACAACTCTTCCAAAGGTACACCATCAGCAAAGGATAAAACAACCACAGGAAGAAAGAGGAAACAGGTGGACCATCTAGAGGGAGATTTTAAGAAAATCAATCCATCCACCTTTGATGAGGAATCTAGGACAGGGGAGGAGGTTGAAGCATGGTCACTAGACATAAAAAAGTATTTCCAGATCTACAATTATTCCAGCAACATGAAGGCCAGAATGGTCATTTATAACTTGAAAGGAAAAGCAAGTATATGGTGGCAGGACTTGAAGTTGGCCAAGGGCCTAAAGGAAAAACAGATGGAGTGGTCGGATTTCAAGAAATACTTTAAGAAACAGTATTTTTCTGAAAGTTACTACAAAAGAAATAGGAAAGAGTTTTATGAGCTACGACTTGGTCAAATGACTATGGATGACATGATAAACAAATTCCTGGAATTATTAAGGTTTG
Source organism: Picea engelmannii (assembly GCA_009831015.1). Taxonomy (NCBI): domain Eukaryota; kingdom Viridiplantae; phylum Streptophyta; class Pinopsida; order Pinales; family Pinaceae; genus Picea; species Picea engelmannii. Next base: position 103,264 of record ML802265.1, read on the forward strand.
TGTCTTATATCCGAGAACACAAAGTAAAAATCCAATGGTTCCTAAGATTCTTACCACAGTCCTATAAGGACAGGATCGAATTCGACAACCCCAAGACCTTAAGTGAAGTTTTCATGAAGGCTTGAATGTATTACAACCAATACAAACAACGTTCTGAATTTCCCAAGGCTTGGAAAGACAAGAAACAAGACAGAATAAACTAGCGGAAGAAGGGATATCAACCAACCCCTTTCCAGAATGTAGCAAAGAGATTCCCAAGGAAATATTTTCACTCCAATAACCAGAACACCCAAGGAGGAGGTAAACCAGTTAATCTGGGAACCAAGAAGTTTGGGGACATCCCCAGAGAACCGTTAAAATGTTGGGAATGTGGAGAACCTCACTTAAAGAGGAATTGTCCACGTCTAAATTATGCAGTAAGGACCATAGTTCACAACCTGCAAGAGGCCTCTACAGTGGGAGATGTGGGCAGAAGAATACACAGGATCAATGCAGTCATGGATGGTCGACAAGCTGACCACCAATCCACCGTAGTGGAAGTAGAAGGTAAATTTAACAATAATCATGTTTCTGTTTTAATTGATCCAGGAGCTACCTTGAGTTATGTTTCCCCTAGTGTAGTGGATTCAGATAAACTTAAGAAAATAAGACATGCAAAATCTTGGCTAGTACAACTAGCAATATGAACAAAAATAAAAGTAATTGATTTCATTTCTGACTGTGAGTTCAGTTTAGGTGGTCAAAACAGAAAGATAAATCTGAATATTCTATCGTTAGGGTCTTATGATATAATTATTTGAATGGACTGGTTAGAGAGGCATAAAGAAGTTTTGGATTGTTATGAAAAATCACTCACTTACAAAGACGAAAACATCATTGTTAGGACAGTACAAGGCATACGAAAACCAGTCTCAATTAGGCATATTTCAGCAATGCAATTTAAGAAGTGCATGAGAAAAGGTTGTCAGATTTATGCTATCCAAGTGACAAATCTATTGGAAAAAGAAAATAAACCTAGCCTAGAAGATTTTTTCGTCTTACATGATTTTAGAGATGTGTTTGTTGATGAAATACATGAACTTCCCCCAAGAAGAGAGATAGGCTTCTCTATCGATCTGCTGCCTAGTTCAGCCCCTATATCTAAGGCGCCCTATTGAATGAGTTTACCCGAATTAACAGAGTTAAAGATTCAACTACAAGAATTGTTGGATAAGCAATACATCAGGCCAAGTGTCTCGCCATGGGGAGCACCAGTCCTTTTTGTTAAAAAGAAAGACGGAACTCTAAGATTATGCATTGGTTACAGATAGTTAAACAAAATGATTGTTAAGAACAAATACCCCCTACCTAGAATCAATGATCTGTTTGATCAAGTGGGTGGGGCAAATATTTTTTCCAAGTTGGATTTAATATCTGGTTACCACCATGTTAGAATAAAGGATGAATACATAAGCAAAACAGCGTTCAGGACGAGATATGGACATTATGAATTTGTTGTTATACAGTTTGGTCTCACTAACACACCAACAACATTTATGTGTTTAATGAATATCATTTTCAGTCAGTACTTGGATAAGTTTGTTTTGATATTTATTGACAATATCCTAGTGTATTCGAAAACAAAATAAGAACACGAAGAACATCTAAGGATAGTATTGCAAACTTTAAGAAAACACCAATTGTATGCAAAATTTGACAAATGTGACTTTTATCAAAATAAAATACAGTACCTAGGACATGTGATATCTGAAGAAGGTATTGCAATCAACCCCGAGAAGATAAGAGCCATCATGGAATGGCCTATCCCTAAGGATGTAGCGGATATACGATCACTCACGGGAATCACCGGGTATTACTGCAGATTTATAGAAGGATTCTTTAAGATTGCATACCCTATAACATCCCTATAGAAAAAGGGAACCAAATTTAATTGGTCGCAGAAATGTCAGGACAGTTTTAATAAGTTAAAAGAACTACTAACAACTGCACTAATTCTAAGAGTGGCAGACCTGGATAAATACTTCACAGTCTGTGTGGATGTGAGCAAAGAAGGTTTGGGAGGTTTTCTAACTCAAGAAGGGAACGTTATTTGTTATGAGTCCCGAAAACTAAAAGAGCATGAACAAAACTACGTCACTCACGACTTGGAATTAGCAGTTGTCATCCATGCATTAAAAATGTGGTGAAACTATATAATGGGCAGAAAATTTATGTTGCTAACTGATAACAGTGGTGTGAAATTCTTGTTTAGTCAACCAGACCTTAATGAAAAGCAAGCAAGATGGTTGGCCTTCTTGAGCGAATTCAATTTCAAGGTAAGACACATCAAGGCTAAGGAAAACAAAGTGGAAGATGCTTTAAGTAGAAGAATTCATGGGTTATTTGAGATAAACATTAGCAGGGCAGAAAGCGACATTGAGCAAAGGATCAAGGATGTAAGTAATAATGATGAAAAATACATTAAAACAATGGCAGAGTTACAAAATATTGCAGAAAATTTAGACAGAACAGATCTGAGTTTGGACAGAAATGGTCTACTAAGATTCAAAAACAGATTATGCATACCATATTTTGTTGAATTAAAGCTAATAGTTTTGGACGAAGTACACAAGAAACCATATTTTGGCCATCCGGAATACCAGAAAATGGTAACATCACTAAGGAAGTTATTTTATTGGCCTAATATGAAAGGCGAGACAGCAGAATACTTGTCTAAGTGCCAACATTTTCAACAGGTCAAGGTTGAACACCAGCATCCAATCAGCCTATTGCAGCCTCTACCTGTATCGGAATGGAAATGGGAGACTATATCACTGGATTTTATCACAGGTTTTCCTAGAACTCAAAAACAGAATGATTCAATTATGGTAGTAATTGATAAGCTTAGCAAGTCTGCAAATATCATTCCTATAAATTCTACTTATAAAGCTATTAACATCGTTGAAATATTCATGAAGGAAATTTTTAGACTGCGTGGAATTCCTAAAATGGTGATTTCGAATAGAGACGTAAAATTTACATCTACGTTTTGGAAAGAATTGTTTGCAAGGTTGAATACTAACTTGAATTTCAGCACAAGCTACCATCCACAAATGGATGGGCATACTGAACAAACGAATCAAATCATGGAAGATATTCTATGAATGTACATAAGGACGAAACCAAGTAAGTGGGAAGACTACCTGCACCTGGTGGAATTTGCATACAATAATGGTTACCATACATCGGCTAAGATGAGCCCCTTCGAAGTATTGTACGGCAGAAAGTGTACAACTCTAATTAGCTGGGATAACCCAGTTGACAGACTCATTGTTGGACCAGAAATGCTCCAGGAAATGGAGAATACGGTAAGAAAAGTACAACAGAATTTAAAAGAGGCATAGGATAGACAGAAAAGTTACATGGACCTGAAAAGAAGACACCAAGAATTTCAAGTTGGAGACCACGTGTATTTAAAAGTCAAAGCAAGAAGAATTTCATTAAAGCTAGGAAATTGTTCCAAGTTGGCGCCCAAGTTTTGTGGCCCTTTCAAGATCTTATCTCAAATTGGACCCGTGGCATACCAACTGGCACTTCCCGAAAATCTGAAAATTCATAATGTATTTCATGTTTCTTTGTTAAAAAATTATGTTCATGATCCTACTCATATGATTGATTGGAACATGGTGCAGGTGGAACCTGTATCGGAACAGATCTTTCGCCCAAGTAAAAGTGCAATGGAAGCACTTTAGTCTTGAGGAGGACAGTTGGGAATTGGAGAAAGATTTGCAGAAATCTTATCGAACCCTGTTCCTAGAAAGGAACGAACACTGAGGACCGTGTTTTACTGAAGGGGTAAAGGATGTAATATCCCCAAAAATAAATTATTATTAAATTTTGAATGCACTTAGGAATTTATTTCCATTTTTGGCAAATTTGAATTTGGAAAATTATTGCCATTTATGGCAATTCTGAATTTGGAATTTAGTAAATTGTAATTTATTATTGTGACTTTTGGGAAAAGATTTGATTTTCCCAACCAACTCTTTTGACTATGACACTTGTGAGAGACAAATAATTTTTATATTAATTGGTGAGGGACAAATGGAACAACCAGGTTGAAATCAATTGACCATGACTCCATGAGTGGGGAATAGGCTTGAACTACCTCAGGGCTGAATTTTAAAAGTGGAAAATAAAGAATTTGGCCATTGGAAGCCCCTGAAAATCAAGGATTTGTAAAGCTGCAAAAATTCCCAAGGGGAAAAAACCTAGGCACAAGATGTTTTTGCATATATAGCATATGGGAGGAGGTAGGACGTTGCCTAGTATGATGGGGGGGAGGAATATCACTTGTTGTTATGAGCATTGTTTTCTGAGTGTGAGGCAAGGATAATTTTCTAATCTGAAAGAGGACTATAGTGAAAGAGGATCTTTGGGGTTCACCCTCATGGATTCATGGTCAGGCTAGGGGGTGAACGGAGAAAGTGGATTGGTTGTTTTGTTCTATGGTTGGGTGGAACTTGGTTGTTCCATTTGTTGTCCCAACACCTTGTTCATATATGTAAATATACTTATTCCTTATTGAATTGTTTACTGGTTAATGACTGGTAGACTGAAGTGAACTTTAGAATACGCCTTTACAGATCAAATTTATTCATTGTATAGAGCTAAGAAAGTTACTGTGTGTGTTAGTTGTTGATAAATGTGTGAAAATTTCCTATTCATGTGATGTACTCTCAAGACAGAAATGGGAAAGTAAATATCAGTTCGATCTGTGGTTGATTGTAGGAATATTTTTTTATAAGCAAGAATGCAAACTTAATCATGAGTATGCATAAAGAATGATTACAGATTTTTTTTACAAGTCAAATGACTACAAGCATAGCGCTACAAGAAATTTCTATGTATGCTTTTATAGGTTTGTGATAAATCTAACCAGAAAAGTAGCATTACCATGATAATCATAATTTGTACCATATATATATATATATATATATATATATATATATATATATATATATATATATATATATATATATATATATACGCTTAAGAATATTTAAATTGTACAAATGCCAAACGAAATTCTGGAAATGGAAGCTCAAACAAGAGATAATTATATATACATGTATATATGCATAGATAATGTTGTATATTTATTTGCATATAATTGTGTACATGCATCTAATGTATTCACACATAGAAGGAGTGATGTCAATTTATTGAGTTACATGAGATTCTAGTGTCCACTATTAAACAATCTATATAGAAGATATAGAAAATTTTAGTCCCTTCTTATTATAGTAAACCATAAGTATTTTTCCAATACATGTCATCATAACTATTTAAATCGAAAAACCTTTCTTGGGTTTTTCCCTTGTTCAAGATTGTTTAGATCTGTTCATTTTTCCCTGAAGGATTTAAATTATTACAAGTAACCAGGTTAACTATGGATATCCTGGTACAAAAGCTATTATGATAATAATTCCTTAACTCGGGAATCTGTACCGCCATGAACAGAACCTGGAAAAACTTAGACTTAAACGCCTACAGTCAGAAATCGAATACCTTTCGAGTGGGGCGAACTCGTGAATCCATTTGAGTAGAGTGAGTAATCCCTGCAAAAGGGAAAGATCAAGAATATCATTAAATAGAGTTATGAAACAAATCAATGAAAATTTAAAATATTGAAGATAGAGTGAAGTCCAGGACGAATTCACGAAATTAAAACATTGCAGATTTAATGCACGAACAAAAACTTAGCTTGAGGTTGGCACGTGTGCATTCCCATGGGCATCGCTAAGCAATTTGTCCATAGGCCCGAAGGGGAGAAGTGGACCCGGAATTATCTGATGGGTACCCTCGCAAGTAAAATAGGGGTCCCATCATTAGATTATGGTAACCGAAAGAGTTAATCAAGCATTCCATAATGCAACTAAGAAAATCTCTTCTAAATATCTAAGATTTTGATAATCATAATGTTAAAAAGTTCGCATAGTACAGGGCATGTCGAACAGAGGTGTTATTGCCCGATTATGAATTTCCAATAGGGCCATGGAACACTGGTAACATAACTGTTAAATTTACAAACCGATGATGAATAAAACACAGACAAGAACCCGAGTGTAAAACAGAACCCAAATTACATTTTTGAACCGACTAACTTATTGCAGACTATGATAATTAAGTAACATTTTTCTTATGTGGAGGAAGTACAAATAAACATCATAACCACAGTCCAGAAGCAAATAATTTGAGGAAAAAATTCTATACCCGGAAAATATACTCGGGGAAGCAAGTTATTTAAACCGAGTGAGGTATTACGACTTTGACCCTTCCTATATAATTTATGCGAGAAATAACTAAGATGGATACTATATACGCATACTATAACAAGGAAGAATCGCGTTACAAACCATAGGGGCTCATTCCTTTATAACTTTATGGCATGGATTTAAAAAGAAATGAGTTCCAGTAAGTCCAGGGAGGCACTATCGTAGCCTAAGAACCAAGGGTTTGGTTATTCATACCATCCTCACCTCTTTGCGAAGGTAAGAGTTATACCGAATCTTTTACACGAAAAATAATGATAAACATACAGTACACCACAAGAGGGTTTAAGGAACACTGCAGAGAACTGCACAAGATTTTAACCACGAAATAATCGGAGATAGGTAAGACGCACACAGTCGAGGCGAGCATGTTCATGTCATAACTTCTGGAAAACAAACCCCAATTGTTTTACCCTCGACTATGGAACCAAGAAAAAGGAGGCATACAAACTATTAAGACCAAAGAGAATTGGACTAGCCAGACAAAGGAATAATTTCCAAGTGTTGATGAGCCTCTCTACGCAAAGATGATTGTGCATTAATGAACTTTTGATATATTTATGTGTGTTTACCCTATGAATGAAGGCGAAAGGAAGGAGATCATAGAATTGCTAAATCCAAAAAATGGCTAAGTCATAATTTAGAATGTTACCATGAAGAAATCCTTGTGTTCAAGTCAGAATAAATCATAGTCGTTGATTCGACATAGCAAACAAATTTTGATTGTTGGTCGGAGCATGCAAGGTGAAAAGGAGTCTGATTATGAAGGATACTTAGAGTCAACGACATTCGTTGACCCATCAAAGTGTTTTCGAGAGAGAATATGGACAATTAATCGGATGGCAAGGCCATCGAAGTGTTTGAGTGTGAGGTTGCATTGGAACTCCGATGGGAGAAGCTCTGAGTCAATAGAATTCATTGATTGGAACCTTACCTACCATGCATATGTCAACCTCCGATTAAATATCAACCATTGGATGAGGTACCACGACGACCATTAGATCGTCAGAGTGTTTGAGTGTAAGGTTGCACAAGGACTCTGATGGATGTAACTCTGAATTAATAAGAATCGTTGATCTATTGGAGGACTAGAGAACTAAGTATCGTGGTCATTGGTGTCATGTTTGAGTCATCAGAGTGATCAATTGCAATGAAATCCATTGGATATATGATGATCTCTATCAAGGAAGTGATGTCAGGGTGACATGTTGTGATAGTTTGGCGGTAAGGGTGACGAGGATGACATTGTGGCAGCTAGCATGTCCCAAAGGGTGACGCGTGTCATATTTTGATGTGAAATGAAAGTGGGCCCCAGTTGGACATGGAGACCTTCAGGTCATTGTATCAAATCTCAGTCATTGAATATGGTGTGATGAACAAATATATGTCGTTCATCATAGTAGACCTTGATACTAGTAATAAACATACGATGACGAGGATGAGGAAGAGGAACTTTGAGAGTGCTTATGAGTCGTAGATTGAAAATAAGGTGAGATGCAATCTTAGCTGTAGATATGTCATGGTCCCACTGGATCAGTTAAATAGACAAGAGACAATTTTTGTGCAGGATGAAGGTGATGAAGAGTATCAAAATCATTGCTCCCTACTGTTAGCACCTAAATCTACCTATCAAAAAATTTTGATCTTCCGCCAAATTGTGAAAGGTTTTCCTAGTCTCTTGTCAGTGTACTCTATTTTTATTAATTATTTTCATGTTATCTCACTGCAAAAAATAAATTGTTCTAGCAGTGAAATCATAAAAAATGATATCATCAATGTTTTAACCTCTTCGTCGATTTTGTATCATTTCCCAAATCCTCCAATTTTTTTGCTCATTTTGTCAGAGTCTCTGAATTTTTGAATAAATATTTGTCAAAGTATTTTAGAGACTCAATTATTTTTAGGGATATAAGGCAGTCAAAGTTGTTGTGGATTTACCCCTATTGATATTCCTCAATAAAGGAGGACCAAACACCGTTTGAATCTCCTCGCCTTTGTTTCTTCTAAATCCTAACTCTAGAAAAAATCATTCAACACAACATTTAAAATTGGCATGGGTTATATACTTTGACATTTTTTTTAGTTACAACATGATAACTTATGCGCTAAATTAATAAGGAATTCTAAGAAACTGCTCCAATCCTAGATACTCTTTGTTGTTATGGGATGTACCTATAATGAGCAAATCGATGTTCTTAGAAGAGATAAATTCTAGGTTTCTTGAACTTGACATATGTCAAAGTTTTATCCTAGAGGCATAAAAAGTGGCATCAATCCCAGATTCAAAGGCATTGGATCAACATTCAAAATCTCAGATGGAAAACAAAGCATCTCAAAAACATATGGCAGTTAAAGAAGCAGAATTGATCGAAAAAAATCAAGAACACTTGACAACAACAAACAACATCGAATCATTTCTACATTTGAAGGTCATCATATCACAATAGAAGATCAGGATTTGATTAATCAAAACCAGCATTTTCGAGCAGCATTGGAAGAGTTAAGGATACAGGTGTCAAAGCATTTCAAATACCATCAAGATCCCCAAATCAAGATTGTTTTATGATAGTTTATTGATTGGTTTTGTTCCCAGAAGTTTGCAAATATTAGTTGTTTGTACTCTTCTATAAGAACTAATGACGAAAATGTAAAAAAGGAGGATCTTCCTTTGGAAGGAAGCATGGGGCTAGGCCCGAGAGGGCACTAAGAGGAGAGGTCTCAGTTTCAGTGAACCTGCAAATGCACTTTATATTTTTTCTACATTTTCATGCTCAAAGCATCAAGCTGATGAATTTTTCGCCCGCGTGTTTCTCTTATAATTCAGATTTCCATTGTTATATTTATTCTTATCCGATGTCAATGGTGATTGCTACAATGTTTTAGTCACTACATAGTTTCAGATCAAATGGCAGCAGACATTCTACTTCTTATTGTCTGCTAATTGTAGGTTGTTTTCAGATATTATGACTATGATTCGAAATATCATTTCGAACTAGAATATTTGCTTGATTAATGTATAATAATGAGCAGACTATGAAACCTATATGTTCATTTATATGTTATTTTCTTCTATTTTCATTATGTCCATCCAATTGTCTAACTATTTGTCAAATTTCCCTTAACCTATGATATGCTACCCTTCTAGTTGAATTTGAGCCTGATTTCCTCTATCATACATCGTCCTCCTCATCCCTCTTGATCCACCTGATCCATCCATTTTCAAAACCATTGCAAAATCTAAGATGTGTTAGGGATTCCCTCCCAGTAGTCAGAGAGCATCTTCTAGCACCAACACCTACCTCCAAGGATTGTTGGATCCATTAGAGCATTGTTGATATTATGGTAGCCTCAGGAGGTATGAACCTCTATTGTGACCTATGATGAGATTAGAATATTCCGGAAGGAAGAAAAGAAATGAATGTAACCCTAAACGAGATGTCAGCTGAAGAAAGATAAATAATATGAATTAATTAGTACCCAGAAAGAGAAGTTGGCCCAGGAAATTCTACCAGAAATACTATAAATACAGGGCACCAGTCTCTCATTTGTCACATTCACAGAATTGCAGAAGTCACTTGTGCGCACTGCAGTCTGGTAGTTTTGTGTGCAAGTTTTGGGGAAGGTGTTGCGCCAGTTTCTGGGTTGGACTATCTGACCATCTTTTGTTACTTTCTTACTTGGTGCATTAGCCTTGCTTGGATATTGATTTCTACTAGGATTCTTCTCTATGAAGGTCAAGGTGCTCGAAGGGTGGCTTCAGCCTATGGTTGAGTGACAAGGGTATTATCAATGGTAAAATGAGCACAATCCTTAATATTCTAATAGGTTATGGGTCCACACCTCCTTCATTCAGTCTAAAAGCTGGAAGGAAGCATAGCCTCTAGGATATTGAGCTCGCTAAGGAATTATCGCTAGGGTTACTAGCAGGAGAAACTTCCAAGACACTACCGCTAGGGTTACTAGCAAAAGAAGTTGCAAAAACCCTAATCTCAGATCTGACACCTTGTGATCGATCATCTCGCTCAAGGAGAAGATATTCAAATGCGTCATAGTTCAATGCACCTTTTGGCTATCTCGGAAGATAGAAACGTCAGAGTTGAAGTTTTGGATCAAAGCATGACCAACTACCAGTCAACTGAAGACATGAGTGAAACGATCGGTCTTTTACACTACTCAACACTCACTGGAACAATTGAAGATGACATGTGGATAATCGATAGTGGAGATTCTAGGCACATGACGGGAGATCAAGCCAGACTCTCAAACCTAAATGAGAAGAAGACATCGTACAAGGTAGAGATTGGAGACAAAAGAACTTACCCAGTTGAAGGATTTGGACAAGCCCCCATCAAGTTGAAATCAGGTAACAATGTTCACTTAAGTAATGTTTTATATGTACCTGGTTTAGAAAAGAATCTTGTATCGATATCTTGCCTAGAAGACAAAGGAAATAGAATATATTTTGTGGATGGAAAAGTATTATCATGGCATAAGGACTCCAACATAGAGAATGCTAGGGTTATTGGAAGTCGTGAAGGAAATTTGTATAGACTACTAGAACAAAATGAAGAAGCTCTCGTACATGACGAAGTCAACCCTAATGAACTTTGGCATAGAAGGTACACTCAGATTAATTATCAAGCATTACCCTTTCTCATAAGAATGGTTCAAGGAATACCAGAATTGAAATCTACACATGAAGGAATTTGCAAAGGATGTGCCCTTGGGAAGAATATCAAGAAATCATTCCCTAGTAGCAACAATAGATCTAAGGAGATCCTAGATCTAATACACTCAGATGTTTGTGGTCCAATGCTAATAAGATCTCTATGAGGATCTCTTTACTACGTAATCTTCATAGACGATTATTCAAGAAAGACTTGGCTATATCTATTGAAGAAAAAAGACGAAGTATTCAACAAATTCCAAGAATTCAAAGCAGAGATAGAAAACCTCACGAACAAGAAGATCAAGACATTAAGAACAGATAATGGAGGAGAATACACCTCGAAGGAATTCATTGCATTCTACAAATCTGCAGGGATTAGGAGGGAGTTGATTTTTCCTCATAATCCTCAACAAAATGGTGTAGCAGAAAGAAAGAACAGATCTATTGAAGAAATCGTAAAAGCCTTACTAAATGATCAAGGTCTATCCATGTTCTTATGGGGAGAAGCAGCAATGACAGCAATATATGTGCAAAATAGAAGTCCTCATCATATATTGAAGGACATGACACCAGAAGAATCCTTCTCAGGTAAGAAACCTAATGTAAAAAATCTAAGAATATTTGGATGTCATGTTTACTCTCACATTCCCAAGGAAAAAAGGAATAAACTAGAATCCTCAGGAAAGAAGGGGATATTCATAGGATACAATGATTCATCCAAGGCCTATAGAATATATATTCCAGAACAACACAATATCAAAGTCAGTAGAGATGTAACATTCAATGAAAAGATGGCCTTCAAGAAATCCATAGAAGAAACTATTGAAGAAGAAGAGATTAAAGAACCTAATGAAGAAAGCACGGAAAACGAAAATGATGAAAAGGAACAACATGATCATCCTATGGAACCATGTGAAAACATTGATTCAGATATCGTACCTAAAACCAAGAAATGACCAGCTTGGCTTGAAGCCACCTTACAAGATGCAGAAAGACTCAAGGTTCCAGAAGGAACATTCAGAAAGAGTAAAAGACCTAAAACATTCTCAAGTTATGCAGCATACATGATGAAGCTTCTAGATGAAGAACCTACCACATTTGAATAAGCAGTTCAAAAGGGACAGTGGAAAGAAGCTATGACAAAAGAACATCAATCCATTATGAAAAATGAGGTATGGGAAATCGTACCTAGACCTAAATAAAAATTAGTGGTAACTTCAAAATGGGTATACAAGATCAAACATGCAGCAGACGGAAGCATGGATAAATACAAGGCAAGATTCGTAGCCAGAGGGTTCTCCTAGAAGGAGGGAGAAGATTATGAAGAAACCTTTGCTTCGGTGGATAGATATACTTCCATCAAAACTATCATATCTCTTTCCGCTTCCATGGGATGGAACTTACATCAGATGGATGTAAAGACAGCTTTCCTCAATGAAGAAATTGAAGAAGAAGTATATATTGAACAACCTCAAGGTCTTGAGGTACATTACAGAGACACCCACGTTTGCAGATTAAAGAAAAATCTATATGGACCCAAGCAAGCTCCAAGAGCTTGGTATGCTAGAATGGATAGCTATCTAATGAGACTTGGTTTCTCCAAGAATCATGCAGATCCAAACCTTTACTACAAAGTCGTGGACAATGCACCTGTAATTCTACTACTATATGTTGACGATCTATTCATAATAGGTGAAGAGTCTCTCATCATCCAGTGCAAGAAGGAATTAGCTTCTGAATTTGATATGAAATATCTAGGTCTCATGCATTATTACTTGGGACTAGAGGTATGGTAGAAGCATGGTGAAGTATTCCTTGGACAAGGAAAGTACACAATAAATATCCTTCAGAAATTTGGAATGATGGATTGCAAGTCCATGGACACTCCTATGAATACAGATATAAGAAAAGTGAAAGATCTAGATTCTGATCCAGTAGATCCATCTCTATATCGACAACTAATTGGGTCATTGATGTATTTGGAAAATAATCGACCAAAAATTTGCTTTGTCGTAAATACACTAAACCAGTTCCAGGTGGAACCAAGACATGAGCATTGGATAGCTATAAAGCATGTATTAAGATATATTCATGGGAAAATAAACTATGGCTTGAGATATACCACATCCAGTGATATACAACTTCATGGACTCACAAACTCAGATTGGGCTGGAAGTGCAGAAGACAGAAAGAGCACTTAAGGTATGTGTTTCATCTTGGGCTCCACTATGATATCCTCGAGCAGCAGGAAACATAATTATGTCGCACTCAGCACATCAGAACCAGAGTATATCGCAGCATGTGAAGCATGCACAGAAGCAATATGGCTAAGGAAGTTAGTCTCCGAATTATTTGATCAGATTCCATAATCGACCATAATACATTGTGATAATCAGAGTTGTATAAGATTATCAGAACATCCCATGTTTCATGAAAGGTCGAAACACATTGAGATCAAATACTACTTTATTCAAGGTAAAGTCCAGGAAGGAGAGGTAAAGCTCGAGTATATCCCCATAGATGAGCAAACAACAGATATCCTAACAAAACCTCTATCCAGAATAAAGTTTGCATATTTCCAAGAGAAGATGGGGATCGTGGAAATAACTCCCTTAGCTGAAAGGGAAGAAATGACTCTCCAGGTTGGGAGGGAGCACTAAAAATATTATTGAAGACATTTATTTTCGAAATTGAAAAATAGTCCAGCTTGGACAGATTCTTTCATGTTTGGAAAGTGGATTGAGATTTCTGATGGACAACGATTTCCCATTGTTATTAACATGGGAAATGGTCCAGATTGTTGATGTATCATAGATAGCAACTTCCCATTATGGTTAACATGGGGAGTGGTCTAGGGCAATCTCTCTTCTTGATGGTTACTCAAGAAGACTGGTCCGCCTCACCGAAAAGCGATTTCTCATTGTGGTTAACATGAGGAATGGTCTGTTTTGGAGGTTGATACAGGACAGTATTTTCCTCTTATGGTTAACAAAGGAAATGGCCTGAATAGTCATTCCTTAGGGTGTACTCATTCTCTCCAGGTTTCACTTTGTTTAGTGCCGGAGGAATGGCCCAGGGTGGGGAATGGTCCAGACTGAGCAATCAAGGATAGACATTCCTTAGGGTAGATTCATTCTCTCCAGGTTACACTTTGTTTAGTGTTGGAGGAATCGCCCAAGGTGAGGAATGGTCCAGGCTTAGAAATCAAAAACAATCATTCTTCCTTGTTTGAGAAGAATAGGGAAGACAGCCCATCGTTGATGTTCTACTCTGAGGGCAGATATTCTTTCAGATCTCACAGATGTGAGTGAAAGATTGGCCCAGATGATTCAGTTTATATCATAACATTGTTTCTATGCAGGTTGATATCAGATGATTGTTATGTAGAGTTATGCTACTGTGGTGGATATGTTCCATTGTTTGTGACTATGTGTCACGGTCTGAGTAGTTGTGTACTATCGTGGATAAACACAGATGTGTTCTATCAATTAATATTGTACTTGTGTCATGGATATTATCCAGTTGGATAAATAATGACAGTGCTCGTGATGCTACCAGTTGAATGGTTTGTTTGTGCTCAAGACCATACCTCCCTAGATAGGAGGGAGTGTTGATATTATGGTAGCCTCGGGAAGTATGAACCTCTATTGTGACCTATGACAAGATTAGAATATTCTGGAAGGAAACAAAGAAATGAATGTAACTCTAGACGAGATGTCGTCTGAAGAAAGATAGATAATATGAATTAATTAGTACCCAGAAGGAGAAGTCGGCCCAGACAAGTCTGCCAAAAATACTATAAATATAGGGCACCAGTCTCTCATTTGTCACATTCACAGAATTGCAGAAGTCACTTGTGCGCACTGCAGTCTGGCAGTTTTGTGCACAAGTTCTAGGGAAGGTGTTGCGCCAGTTTCTGGGTTGGACTATCTGATCAACTTTGGTTACTTTCTTGCTTGGTTCATTAGCCTTGCTTGGATATTGATTGCTACCAGGATTCTTCTCTGTCAAGGTCAAGGTGCTCGGAGGGTGGCTTCGGCCTATGGTTGGGTGACAAGGGTATTGTCAATGGTAAAACGAGCACAATCCTTAATATTCTAACAAGCATATCGTTAGAGAAGAGACAACAAATCTAAATTTTATACCCATGTTGTTGTGACGAAATGTTCCAATGGAATATCCATGACAGTTTAAAAATCATATTGGTATCGGAGCATGTTTTATTTTGGGTATTTCCAGGAAGTTGTAGGATCCAAGAATCAGCTTAAAGAGAAGCCGCAAAAACCCTAGCCATGGCGGACGATTCTGTTCATAACAACCCTTGAGATATAGCAGAAGAGAGATTTGAGAGGTTGGAAGCACAAGTTGTCGACATTAGTCGTAATATGAACCTCCTCATGGCATTCTAGCAAGCAAGTTTGGATTGTTTGGAGATGATGGAGGCTCTAAACATAGTTACCAACTTAACGAAAACTCTACAGAGTTCTCATTTTTGGGGGGGTCCAATTTTTTAACCTGTTTTTAAAAATGGTGCTACTGGTAGCACCCCTTCTCCCTTTTTAGGTGGTTTTTCAATATTTTAAATTTTTCGATCCTCAATATTTCCACATTTTTTTAAATGCTTATTTTTCATCTATTTTCAATTTTTTCTAATTTTTTTCTATTCAACAGTGTTTTTAGTCATTTTTCTATGCTTCTTTCAATCTTAAAAATATTGTTTACTATTTACTTTTTTGAAGTTACGATTTTTCATATAATTGTGTCTCCTTAATTAATTTATTATTCCAGACTTTTAAAATATAGTGGAAAACACCATTTTTAACACATTGTTTACCTTTACTTCAATATATAGAAAAAAA
>ML802265.1:150407-168002 GCA_009831015.1 Picea engelmannii
AAAATAGGGGGTTGGAGCCTTCTTCCAGTTGCAACTGGAAAACAAAGGAAGTTGGTGCTTCCAATGAATGTAATTCTTCAAGACATATAAGAAAAAGCATTCTGTGGTTTTCTCCCAATTTGGGTTTCCACGTAAAATACTGGTGTACTGTGTATGTGTGTGATTGTTTATTTATTATTGCTCATTATTGGATGATAATTCTACATTGATATAACATTTGAAGAAAAGGATTATAATTACGTTATTATTGATTCACCCCGCCTCTCAGTAATCCAACATCATCAACTAGAAATACACAAGGACTGCGGGGAATTGGGTCTGAACCATTCTATCTCCTTCTCATAACATATTTTAGGATCAATTCTAGTAGATCTAGTGACATACTTTGATGTTGTCTATCCTATAGTCTATATCGGATCACGGGAAAATCTGAGGGAGTGCTCACCTGTCCATAGGGGGGATTTATCCATAACAGAACTAACGACTCCACTAGGGAAGGATCTATTAACTCTTCCTTATATTTGCAAAATCCTTTCTCTTTTTGTCTCTAAAATTTTTTATATCTTGTTTGACTTCCTCCTCACTGTATGGGTGTTTAGATCCTTTAGATCTGACAGATCTAGGCCAGATATGAGCCTTTTTCTCGATTTTTCTACATAGTCACTCCTTCTCTTTGAGAACTAGAGTGGCCAGCTGCACCTCATATAACTAATAGGGGGTGACCACCTCAGTCTGGTCACTCCTTGCACCATTAATAGGGCGTGACCTTTCCTATATGTGTATAGAAAAAAGCTTGTAAGGTGCAAAAAACACTCATTTTTTGTGAAAAGTTTTCTTGGTTTTTTCTCTTGACCCCTAGGGACACTTTTCTTTGACAGTAATCCCTTTAGAAATTAGTTTTTTTAGGAATTTTTTATTCTTCTTTCCATGATATAAAAGAGAAAACTAATAAATGTGTTTTATGATCGTCCCTTTTGGAGAATTTGTGTCTTTTGGAGTGACTGATAGTCCCATTTGGATTTGAGTGATTTCTATTTAACAAGAAAAATATATATCCTTTCCTCTAGATAGATTTCATCAAAAGAGAAAGTTGCATTTTGTTGCATTCATTATTTTGGTTCTTTTGGATTGGAAAATGTCTTCAAACATCACTAAAGTTTCATTATGTACCCTTTGAGTAATCAACATCTTAAGAAGAAAAGTGCTTAATTTAAAATCCATTAGACTCTTTTCTTTCTAGCGAACCAACAATAGACTAGGATTTGGAGCCTTAGCGCAAAGTTGGAGAGTAAATTCTCCAAGGCCATTGAAACTGAAACTAGGAGTCACTAACGAGAGATAAATCCATTAGTATCAAGTAGTGCTTGATGGGAAATCTTGTTTAACACGGGAGTTAAACATGTGGTCACACTAGAGAAAGTGGGGAGAGATCCCCTCCCCACTTGTTTTGGTGTCTATGGACTACTACTTGTATGGGGTTTTTGGAAGTGCAAGGCCCTATAGGTGGCATCACTTGTCAAAATTTTGGGCTTAGTTTTCATGCCCATATGTGTGGTCTCGACCCACGACTGTTATATTCGATTATCGATTGCGAAGAGGTATCCTTAGTGTCCATTCCTAGGGAATCTACATAAGGTAACTTTGAGTGGGAAGTATTTGTGGTACCTATTATCCCCTAGCCTAGGGATAACTACGGAGATTATGTCTCGAGGCCCACAGCTCCTAGATATGGAGTACCGAGAGCCAGATCGACTTGAGCCTGGCCCTGGAGGGCCCATCCTTTTCTTCTTCAGCACCTCCACCTTGTCAGCAGCAGCGGCATCCATCCCATCGGCCTGGTCCTTCAGCAGCAGTGGGTATTTCTCCATGAGGTAATGAGTTCGGGTATCATTGTATGTGTCACTCTGATTCTTAAAACATTTGAATATGTGAATTTAATTCTTTTACTTATAGCGTTCCCTTGGACCTTATGCCTTTCCACTTGACCACACCTCGGAGGAATGACATGATGCCCTGGTAAGCTAGTTCCCATAGGGTTTGAGTTTCCACTTGGGGGGTTCATGAAAGGTCATCGTCTGTTCCCACCATACTTACCACTTTTCATCTTTTTCCCTATCATCCATCCCATACACTGGTCCAGGCATTGGGTTTTCCAAGATAGCAAAGGGTTGTACCTTACCTTGTGGGAAGAAGGGGCTAAAGGCCTAAAGGGTAAAAGTAGCTGGAAAAAGATAAGATCCAAAAGAATGAAACCTTCATATGCTTCACCCAGGGATCCCTGAGAAATAAATAAAAGTATTCTCAGCAAGAAACAGAGGGACCCATAAAAATAATAAATCAATACTTGGTTGGAGGATAGGGGGTCTCATCATGAGACAGCCTATTAGGTCCATGGGAATGTAGCGATATGACACTACCATTCAGGTGGTCACCACACCAGGGTAGTGGTTGTTGGTGGTATAGACAAGAGAAAGGGGGTCTCATCACAAGCCAGCCTTCTTATTTTCCGTGAAATGCTTGTGGGTAACATTGTCAACATTGGTCACCGCGCTAGGGAAGTGTCCCCTAACTAGTCTCTTGAAAGAAAACGCAATAAGAATAAAAGACAAAAGTCATCAATGGGCTTGGAAACATTTTCATCCATGACAAGGTGCAGCTCACCCTCTTCAGAGGTACCCACAGGTTAGTCATGCATTCCCCTATCATCACTGCACCCATTTCCCAGACATCCCTTGCCACCTCATCCACTTACAGGGCCTGGATTTGTCTTCACCCGGAAACATCTTGGATCCAATGAGCACTAGTCCAATAGGGCATCCTAGCGTCCCCTCCAAACCTTGCTTGTAGAATATCATAACGTCTTTGAGCACTTGTCTGGGAAAGGGAGTTTCATGCACATGTTTAAATAAATGGATTATTATATGTGATTTACATTGTTATTGCTAGAAGCCTATTTCCTTGAAACTATTGCTAAGGTCCTTGAGATTGCAACACCATAGCACTTATTTCTTTATCTTAGCCATCATTTGCTTCATCTTTGAGTTAAAGACGGAGGAAAATTTACTAAGGCCCACTGTTACCTACACCTTAGTAGCAATTTTCCCCTAGGTTTTGGTAGTTGAAGCCTTGGCTTACCAACACTTCAGCTACTAATCTCTCTTGTCTTTGGCTCTCCTACTATCATCATTTTCCTTCAACATTTTTTGCCACCTAATAGACTCCATTTGCCCTAAAAGCATTTATCTAAGACTTCCTATTGAGTGATTGAATAAAACAACCATCAAAACCTACACATTAAGCTTTCTACTAACTACTTCTAACATTAGAATAGCCTAACCTATTAACTTTATTGATGTTGTTACTAAAGTAGGATATGGCCATGCATTGCAGCACTAAAAGATTCCAAAAGCAATTGAAAAGGTTGATTAATGATTTTCTTTTCTTGCTTTTGATAAATTCTAGTATTGTGATGTTAATGATTGATTATTCTTAGTCATTTTGAAGTTGTTTCAAGGAACTTATTGTGAAGTATTGTCTTATTACTATTGTTGCTATAAATTTTTGTTTACTTCATCATTATATCAACCAATTTCTTTTATTGAGAAATTTTGTGGTTTTGTTAAGTGCTAACAACAAGTTGTACTTGTTGGTGCGTCTCTTTTGTTACTTGAGTGAGCAAATTAGAGATGCTTACAAGCCCAGTTGGGTAAGCTAGGAAAGACAACAGTAAAGGAAAGGGTTAGAAGAATAAACATAAAATACTAAGCTAAGAATTAAACTAGGAAGGGAAAAAAAAAAATTAAACTATTGTGCATAAGGACATAAGAACAAGAAACAAAAAAGACTCATGTCACCAATGGAAAGGATTGTATTAGTGAAAAGAAAACACCAAAGAGAAAGGGGACTTTGGGTCCCTTCTTCCCCCAAGGCAGGGCTCTTGGACCCCCAAGATTGAGCTCTTCTTACAACTTGAAAACTTGAAAGAAATGGTGAAAGAATCCCAAGCTAACCCACTCAAAAGGTAATGTGGATTGCCCAAATGGAATGGCGCTAGTATGCTCTTGATGAGAAAAGAGGTTTCCCCAAGAGAATAGCAGCAACATAACCTTGCAAATGAATTCCTTGAAAATGTAGTGCACCCATGGCCTTGTTTTATAGCACCACTTTGAGGTATTATGCAACCATCTTTTAGTGTGAAAAGGGGCTATTTAGGGCACCTTTAGGTCTTTGACCAGCCACCCAACCAGATCCAGCCGAGATTTGGATGTCAAATCGACTTGGAATTTGAACCAGAAGTGGGTGGGAGGCTGACCAACATCATAAATGTATCGTTCTTAGGTGTGCGTGGCTTTTAGCGTCCACATTTGCGCATCGTGTGCATGTGCGCTTTTCCTGCATTTCTTGATGGCGCATGTGCGCACACGCCCTATGTAGTCACAGCGCATCTTGATTTTATAACTGATTGTATAGTTTTGGACCTTTTGGAAATGTTTTTTTGGTAATTTTGGTCCATGGGTGAACTCATAGTTGTTTCAATATGATGGATTCCTATAACCATTTGCAGACGAAATTTTAGTGATAACAGATGCCCCCTGATGGATGAGGTTAGGAGCATACGGATAGCCGAAATTCATCAATGTTTCTTCTACTGAGAGTATCGTTGTAAGAAAGAGCGATAGTGAGAGTATCAAGAGTGACCCGTTGGAGGGAGAAGGGAACCTGTAGGACCCAACCTTTTGAAAAGTGTGGAAAATAAATTGTGTACAAACGAGGTGGGCATGCCCCATGATCATGTCATGTAACTCAAAAAAGGGTGTTGTACAGTAACTAAAACTCTTTGTTGATGTAGACAACTGCAACGCCCTCGAGGGTGGTTTTGATAAAGACAAAGGACAATTATGATGAGGAACAATACTCTGAACAGTAGGTAATGATACCTGTAAGAAGTATCACGGATTCAGAGGTCTTTGGAAAATATAAAAAACAACTGCAATAGTCGCAAAGTAAGACCCACCATAACATGAGAAAGTGTTGAAGTCAAATGTTATGGGGGTCAACGATGGCAAAGAGCAATGATGGTTCTCCCTGTGTCGTCTGAGACTCCTCATTGTAAAGGTAATGAGAGTCAAGATATTGTCTCCCTTCTGGAAACTGTGCTGATATCGACAAAAAGGGAGATGCAACTCCAAGAAGCAAAGGGCTTCGTGAAATCCACTAGGTGAGGTCAAGAACTGAGGAGGTACATGGACGAAGTCAATATGCATGGAGACTCAAGACTGCCCTTGGTTCGAGATATATGCGAAGTGTAAGTGGTCACAATCATTCAACTAATTTGAATGTCAGGGGGACAACGAGACATTGGATAAGTTGTGCCAGAGGTGGGACAAAGTGAACAAACTCAGAGAGCAAAGGTAGGTGGCCTGTGGGATACTCGGAGTTTATGGATGATGTCAACAGGAGTAGGTTATAAGGAATGCCCCAACCAAGGGCGACATGGGTTGTATTTTCCAAGAAGGCCGCCAAAGGTGACGACAAAAAGCTATATAAAATGTTGGAAACAACGGCTTAATTACAAAAAGAATTAAAAAATCAATGGGGATAATAACGCAGATATAGAAACAGGTGCCCCAGTGTAAGATGGCTTGGTCAGATGATGGTGCAACTTACTTGGAAAACAAGTGGAGGGTTAGGGCCCCATAGGTGAGTTTCTATATTAGGGCGATGTATGGAGAGAAATCTGAAGATGGCCAAACCAGTGGTGGATGAAATGGATGGTAAATGGTGCTGCGGGAGTACAGTCAAAATAAAACCGTGAGGAAGTTCCCTGGGAGTCCATTGGGTAGGCTAGCAAAATGAGAAGGAGTATGTAGTTGATTCGCAACATGATGTGAGACTATCGAGACTCCCATCCCTAAAGGTTGAAAATAGCATGAGTTTCAAAGTTCCAAGGGGGGCTATGAATGGGACAACTCATGTGGGGGAGAGTGCTACCGGGTGACAGTACCCAAAATGCAGTGGAGGTGACAGTACTGTAGAGCTGGATATAGGGACCCTAAAGGAAAATTTCAGAGGGTGTGACTGGAGATGCAATTGAGATTCAAAGGGAATGATTACATGCCAGTGTCGATAATATACCTGAAGGAAGACTCCTAAGATATGATGAATAACTACCTGTACACAAGAAAAACAAATACCCAACGTGAACGATATCTGAAGAGAAAGATCATAGAGTAGTTATTCAATAATGTAATCATGCGTACCTGAGCATAATATGAGAAAAAATGTTGCCCAGGGGATAAGGATAGAAAGTGTCTCAAGGAATGGAATGGTATAGTGGATGAGATGCTAATCCCGTGGCTGAAGACGGATCAAAAAATGGACGTTCGGAGCTCCTGAAATGGAGTCTGGAAGTTTGGAAAAAAGGACTATATATAGTTGTAGTGCCCACACTACCACCTCATTTGTACCTGTTGTCAGATTGATTGGACGAGAGATATTCAAAGGAGATTTGGAGATTTTGGGAGAATGAGACAGTCGATTCAGGACCAGCGATCTTCAGGTTAGTTGTCTTATCCTTCTGCATAAAATTAGGGTTTCTATTTTTGGGCAAGGCCTGTATGGAGGGTCGTACAAGGGGTTTTCTGGGTGTGGGCCCCCCAGTGCATGGGCAATCGAAAATATACGTGCATGGGTGCATGCCTGTAATGCGGGTATCCGCACGCAGGGGCGCCTTAATGGGGGAAACAGGCACGCATGGTATGCGCGCCTGTAATCTTAACAGTTGTGCGTGTGTGTGCAGCTGTGTAGTGAATAGACACACTATGATGCACGCCTGTATATGTGACAGGGGCGCATGAAGGCACCTCTGTATGGCCGATAGGTGCACATGAGGATGCACCTATGGGATGAACAGGCGCGCATGTGTGCGCACCTGTGGAGTTAAACAGCCATGCCTTGGAGGCAAAGTTGATGGGTGCAAAACTTATCTTTTTTGGAGATGTTAATGTGTTTATTTTTTAGGTGGTTGATCAAAAACTGGATTATGTGGTTGCAAGTGATCATTTGGATGATGTCGATTCACTGGAGAGAGAGAGATTGGTCACAACTCAGGGAGGCTATGACCAATGAGGAGTCGGCGGTTCGTGATACTTTGGCAGCTTGTGGGTTGTTGAAGTTCTTTGAGTGCCCCTTGGTACGGGCCCAAGAGTACCTCCTGCAATTCTTGATTCGAATGTGGAGTCCGGATCTGCATTGTTTTATGGTACGGGGTGAGCAGTTGGCCTTCACTGTGGTGGAGGATGTATATTTTCTGACTGGGCTCCCTTTTCGGGGAACACCCTTACCAGCGAAGCCCGTATTACTTGGGGATGGGTAGTTGGCTACCTTAGGCTGGAGGTACTGTACGAGGGTTGACTTTATGTTGGGCTCCATGGTGAGTATCGGTGCTATGGATGCCCTGGTTCATCGTTGTGTGGCAGCGATAGCTGTGAGGGTATAAGGGTCCCTCGTGACTCAGCGGATCAGTGGTGGTCAGCTTAAGATTATGGGGAGGGCGCTAGCAGGAGAGCATTTTTCCTAGGGCTTGATGTTGCATGCCAAGATGGTAGGGCAGCGAGACAGGTGTCGGGCTGCAAACTCAGGAGTTCGCTTTTGGGTCCATTTTGGTTGCATGGTTTTTGGAGAGGGTGTCGATGTTGCGCCCTAGAGTGTTATTGGGCACACCTGGTGCGCAAGAGCCACGACTGAAGTGGTGGTATAGGATCTTGATTCGTCATGGTGGTGGGGAGGGTGGCCATTATTTCACGGCTGAGGCTGCACAAGTGTGGTGGAAAATGTTGTAGATCATACTGCAGTATCTGTACTATGGGGTGGACTTCCGGGATGATCTGGAGATGGTGTTACCTCCAGGAGAGGTGTTCGACCACCGAGGTATGATGTGATTTTTTGATGTATTGGTATTTAGATAGTATATCATGTGCATTATGTATATATGGATGTTGATGTTATCCTTTGTTTGTTTGTATGTGCAGATGTGGGACCTATCAAAGGTGGATTTTGACCATTTTTTGGTTGCCTCATTGTTCTGTAATGAAGATCGACGATCTTCATCCAGGGACTCTAAATTCAGCAAACGCTGCTCCATTGGAGTAGTGTCGGGTAATAGCTCAATCGCAGTGTGTAAGGTGGGAATTTCACATTCGATAGGAAGAGTGGCCTCGTCCCCGTGGACTAGATGAAATGGCGTGAAACCAGTGGCAGTTTTCACGGCCGTACGGTAAGCCCATAGCGCGGAAAATAACATATGATGTCAATTGGTCTTATGTTTGTTAACCGTGCACTGCAACATGGTCTTGAGGACCTTGTTAACTACTTTGACCTGTCCGTTGGACTGAGGGTAGTATGGTGAGGTGAACTCGTGGGAGAATCCTAACCTGGATGAGAGTTCGACGAAAATCTCATTCTCAAAATGTTTCCCGTGATCAAAGACTAGTTGGAGTGGTACTCCAAAGTGGGATATGATGTGGTTAAAGAAAAAACACGTTGCGGTGTCAGCGGTGTTGTTGAAGGTAGGCATGGCTTCAGCGCACTTTGGGAAGTAATCGACTGCGATGACGATGTATTTGTGTCCATTGTTGGATGGAGGGTTGCAAGTCATGAAGTCGATGCCCCATTTACAAAAGGGGCCTGTAGTAATGACTAGGTGTAGAAGAGAAGGTGGTGCTCGTGCTTTGTTGGCATAAAGCTGGCATTTATCACATCGCTTCACGACATGAATGCAATCGTGAAATAATGTAGGCCAAAATTAACCTGCGTGGATGATTTTCTGAGCGATGGACATCCCCAAGAGGTGGCCCCTGCAAGCACCGTTGTGGCAATCGTTCAAGACTCTATCGGCCTCGTCAATAGTCAAGCATCGAAGGAGTATGGTGTCGACCCCTCGCCAATATAAGATATCTCCAATGAGGAGATAGCGGGGGGATTGATGGCGAATACGTCGATGATCATCTCGTGAGGAGTGGTTACCGAAATTTTGGGTTCGGAGGTAGACGAGGCAGTCGTCGTACCAAGGATCATCCGAAGTGATGTAAAAGAGATGTTCATCGGGGAAGTCGGTATTGATGAGGGAACTAGTAGTATCGGAGGGGAAGGTTGTGACGAGTTCGGCGAGGATGAGAGATTTCATGCTCTTGGGTATTGAAAATTTGAGGTCGTACTACCGAAGGATAACGATCCATCGGGCAAATTTACCATTAATTTGCCGACGACTGAGCAAGTATTGCATGGGGTTGGAATCTGTTATGACTTTGGTTGTGCAAAGCAGAATGTAATGGCGCAGTTTCTAGACTGTGAGGATAACTGCAAAGGCTAGTTTCTCTTCGTGATTGTATTTCAAGGGTGGCCCTGAGAGGTTTTTACTAATGTAGTAAAAGACATGCTCACGATCATCATCTCCTATTTGAACGAGAACTCCTACTACTGAGACGGCTGAGGATGATATGTAGAGGATATAGTCGCGATTATAGTTAGGTAAACTAATTAAAGGGGCATTGGAGAGTGCCATTTTAAGATCGTCGAAAGCGTTTTGGGCATGTTCATCCTAGTCGAATGGGATGTCGTGGTGTAGTAAGCGAAGGAAACTGTGTGCTCGAGTGGCATAGTCTGGGACAAATCGTCGTAAAAATTTATCTTTTCCTTGTAGGCTCTGGAGTTGGTGTAAATTTTGAGGGGGTGGAATTTATGTGATGGCCTGGACTTTGAGGGGATCCATGGTAATACCGTTTTGGGAAACGATGAACCCGAGGAGGTGCCCAGCAGTGACACAGAACATGCACTTAAGGGGGTTCAAGCGGATGTTATACTGACGACACCTTTGGAAGATGATTTGTAAATCATCAATATGCTGAGTGCATTTTTTGGATCGAGCTGTGAGGTCGTCCAAGTATGCGAGGATGATATGAGCCAGATCATGAAAAATGTATGTCATAACCCGTTGGAAAGTTGCGTCAGTGTTCTTTAGGCCGAAAGGCATGACACGATACTCAAAAGTACCCCAAGGGGTGGTAAATGCGGTCTTGTATTGATCGGTTGGATGGATTTGGATTTGGTTATAGCCAGAGAAATTGTCCATGAAGGATAAAGCCTCGTGGCCTGCGCAGTCGTCGATAATTTGATCGATGAAAGACATTGGAAAGTTGTCTTTGTAACAGGCGTGATTGAGATCGCGAAAGTCTATGCATACATGGATGGTGCCCTATTTTTTGTTAATGGGGACAGGGTTGGAGACCCGTGAGGTATAGGCGATGGGGTAGATGAACCCAGTAGCGTGTAATTTTTCAATCTCGTCTTTGATGGCCGCTGCTTTGGATGGGTGTAGCGGTCGTTGTTTTTAGCGAACCGGTGTGATATTAGGCAAGGTGTCTATGCGATGTTTGACAATAGAGGGATCAAGGCCAAGCATCTCTGTGTATGACCAGGCAAAAATATCTCGGTATTATTGGAAGAGGGTTTTGTAGGCAGTGATTTCTTCAAGAATGCATGCGGCGCCAATGGTGATTTCCTCGATGACTCCATTTTTTATGGAAATATTGATTTTGATAGTAGGGGAAATGATGGTCATATTGCTTTCTTCAAAAGAATCAGGGGCAAGGATAGGGATGTTGAACCAGTCGATATTCCCTGATGGGATAAAATCCTTGGTTTCGATTGCGTATATGGGGTGTTGGTTAGGAGGTGTGAAGGCTTCCTGTGAAAGGAAGAGCGCTTTGTGGTGTAGCGCATCCCATGGGTAGTCGGGGGTGGTTAATTCCTCGAGTATGTTCTCATCACAGTGGAATTGTCGGGAATACAAGGGATCTAAAAGAGTGATATCGGTGACTGTCACCGTGTGGTTGTCTTCTGGTGATGAAGAAGCAAGGGGAATGACGCAATGAGATTGCGATGGTTTGCTCGACATAAACCAAATATCAAGATACTGAGGGTTATAAATGGTAGTTGGGCATAAAATTTCCATGGGGAAATGAACGGGGGAATTGGCAGGATTTGGGGGTAAATCCTCATATAAGTCATCCAAGAACCATGGAGGAGTAGGGAGTGCTTCTGGCTCAGGAGAAATAATATGAAGAATCTCTGGTGATGGGGTAGGGTTAATCATTGATTCTGTAGGGGGTGCAGGAGTTTGAATCAGGGTCACTTGGCATTGCCTGTATTCAATGATCATAGGACATTGATATGTGAAATGATCTAAGGATTCACAGAGAGAGCAAGGGCATCTCCTACGTTCGTTGACCGAAGTTGTGACATAATGGATTTCAATGACGTTTGGTGAGGATGATGTAGATGGATTGGGTTCGTGTTGGAAGCTCTGGCGTACTGCTATTAATGTCTGTCAGAATTGAGGTAGCGCTGGGCAATGGTGTGTATAATGGCCATATTATAAACATATGGCGCAAGCGAATTTGGTTTGCAGTCCTTTTCTACTTATGTTAGGGGAGGTAGCGGAAGCACTTGATGAAGTGATGAATGGTGATGGTGTTTGATTGAGTTTAATTAGGTTGCGTAACTCGGGTAGAGATGGGCATTTGTTGGTTGGGTGTCCATCTTTCTCACATAGTGCACAAGGAGGTTGGACATGTGGGGGTATGGGAGTGGTGGGCTCTTTCTTTTTATGTATGCCCCCAGCTGTAGCAGTAGTGGTAGTGAATGGGGATGTTGGTAGTGTTGTGGGAATAGGTACTGGAATCTGCATCGGAATTCCTTTGGTTTGAGGAGGGAGGGATGGTTGAGGGACCATGGTGGGTGGATGTAGATACCATATTGGAATTGTCGGCACCATATTGGGAAGGGTAAGTGTTACGTCTACTTGGAAAGCTTGTACGCCTAGTGGAGGGTAAAAGAATGGGATTTGAGTAATGGCTTGGGGAACTGTCTCCCAAACTAGGATATGGCCTTGGGGTGAGGTGAAATCGTGAACTAGTGGAGATGACGAGTTCGCAGGAGATTCTTGAGGGAGGAGCTCTGCAACTAGTGGGACGTCAGATATAAGAGAAGCCTCACTGGGAGGAAGGGTATCCTCAATGTCAGTTCCTTTGTACGAGACGACACATACTTGATTGGAAGGATGAATGAGCGATGGTGCACCATGGTAAGTTCCTAACAAGGATGGGTCTTTAAAAATTTTGGGCCCCATCTCGATAAGTGGGTACGCCTCAAGATTAGTGTGGACGAAAGGGAGAATGTTATCGATGTTGGCAGAAGGGTTAGGCTCATAATGTGAAACTTGATCAATGGTAATGATCTTCCCGTTATGGGGGAACATCATGGTTCGAAAGACGGAAGAGGCAACTTCCTTCATAGCGTACATGTAGCTACTGCTAGCGATCAAAATGCACCGGTATTTTGAGATCTTTTTTATCTCTCTCTCTTTCTGTTTCATTCATTTTCCTTTTAAACCTTTGGCTAGTGTCTTAAACTTCTAGTTTCATTATCAGCTCTCATTGATCAAAATTGCTCCAAACCTTTGTGACTTTCTCCTTGACTTGCATATCACAACACACATTGTTAGTATTACCTAAATCTTAATTCTATGCTTCCTTATATCTACTATTGTTATTATTCTAAGGAATGGTGTGTGTTAAAGTGCCTAAGTCTAATACATAGACCCAAGTCCATAAGTTAAGCTAAATAAGGCCTTTCGGGCTTTGAAAACTTGACCAAAAATATTTGAAGGCCCACGAGTCCAACCTAGTCCACATGTCAAACACAAGCTACATATTAACCATCATAAACCCAATGCATGTGCTAAGCCCTTTTTTCTTTACATGTCTCATTGATCATGCATAGTAATATTGGCACATATGTGGTATTGAAGTTATTAAACATGGGATATAGTTATGTGTTGGCAAGAAAAAATGCATAAAGCCACGACAGGTTACAAGACAAGGTTTAAACGCTAAGTATGCCACAATACATAGCATCGAGCCCAAAACCATTATATTATAGCTATCTCTTCGAGTTAGGTTCCACATAGTTGATCGAATGCCAAATCATGAGGAGTAAGAACCTGTTCAATATTGGGGGTCGAGTGGTTTTCTTCCACACATCAAATATGCAGGAAACAATCACTTATCACAAGCCAACGCATAACCAATATATAAATCACCCAAGCACCAAGCTAATTGAAATATTTGCCAGATGCTTGATTTACAGGATGAGAGCTTTATATCCGAGATCTATCTTTTCAAAAAACGGATTGCAGGGATCTAGATGTCATACAGGTGTCAAGGGCAAATGAAGATCATGTCATTTTCCAAAGTTATGGAGATCGATGGCATCGTAGCCTCGGGTACCAAAATTGTTGAGTTGTTGAATGAATCGACAACTACAGGTTTGTAGTGACAATTTGTGAAGGCTTGCCACAATTCAATCCGAATTTTTAGCAAAGGAAAAGCCAAGAATAGGTGCCATGCGCAAATGTCATAGAGAAGTAGAGCTCGATCTTAGATTTTTAAGGTTTGAAGTGTCGAGGTTGATTCTTCACCTCTGTGTGTCTGATATATTCACTTTTAATATGAATGCTTCTTTATGACAGTTGCAGGATAGAATTTTTTTGTATCTGCTATATTTGAAAGGTTATCTTCTATACATCAGAGTGCAGGCAATGAGTAAATATCATCACGCAACACATAGCTCAGCACATAGCGCCCAAGCAAGATGGCGTTCTCTTGCCAAATCTCATCGAGCATGCAAGGAATTGAGGGTGTTTTTAGTTTTACAGAGAATGCACTTTCATTTCTCCACTCTATGTTTTTTCATCACAATGTTTCTTGCTTTACTTTTTTTATCATCAAACCATGGATCTTTGATCCATATAAACAAAACATGGCACTGTTTCTTTCTTCTCATCACCGCAACTACAGATGAGGAAGATCATAGTTTTTGCACTCCTACTGTTCCCTTCACTTCGATGCATTACATATAGTGTTGGATGAATAAAGTATTCATATTGTTCTTGGCAAAACTGTTAAAGTTTCTCCTTCAAGCGATAATCGATCAGAACATAATCTGGGTGGTGGTTCCAATGAGTAACCAGGGAATAAACTCTGGGGAGTCGGGAGTTAATGCCAAGGATATTTCCCTGTGGAAAGCACATTGTGCTTCAAGAGATATTCTTCTCAATGAGATAAAGAACATTTCAGAGAATTAATAATCTAGAAAATACAGAAGAAATATCAATAAAATCTATTGCAAGTAAACTTGGTAAGAGACCCCGGTCAAATATATTACCTTCATCTTTTGATTTATTATTGATTAACAAAGCTTCAGTGGATTCTATTCATATGTAGAGGTCCCAAAGGATCAGCCTTAAAGATCAAAAAGATGAGACAAAAATGCATTTTTGCGATTTTGAATATCGTTTTCAAAACAGAGCTTTCACCATCATAGAAGGTGAAATTATAACCAATTAGTTGTTGAAAAGCAGAGCTTTCATCAACTAATTAGCAAATCTTAAGGTGAAATAGCTGGTGAAACCTGAGATGGCCAAAGAAAGAGTATTTTTTCCCAGATCGAAGTTTTACTTAGCCAAATCTCTTGAAAACTCTTTCTAAAGATAGATATTGAATTATAATGTCCAATCTAAGATCCACTTTTGATGCAAAGGAGTTAGAGGAGGTGTTCAAGTTGATTTGGCACCTATTTTGGGGGTAATGAATTAGGGTTTATTTCCAAACTTGGAAAATTCAAATTTCATCTTCCTCAAGAGATATCAAACAGCCTTGGAAGGCTTATCTGCACAGCACAGAGGTTCTACATGATCTGAAGACCATAAAATGAGGAATTGACCTCATTTGGAGGATCTCTTCCTCTCTTTTGGTAAAATTGTTTTGACTTTATATCTTTAGCATATCTGATCCATTCTTCTAGGATCTGAACTTTTATTGTAAAGCTATAAAGCTGAAGATATGAGATGAACGGGAGAGGTTCAATCTTGGATACATTTTGATATTGTACTAGACTCTTATCTTGATAATAGAATCACAATCTTCTTTTTCTTTCAATGTCATATTTGTTCATGTATTTCATTATTCTATGCTTTAATTCAGTTTATCTCAGCTTCTAAGAACTGTTATCTTCTTATTAATTTCATGAACTTGAATTAAAGGACTTCTTACTATCTTGTATGACCCTACACATTGTTGTATTTGGTTATCTAGACTATTATTCTTCATCCCCTGTTCAAACTTTGTTGTCTGATTATTGATTTCTAAAAGCACTATCTTATTCGAATGCATAATAAGTGGTCCATTTCATTAGCCATTGAGTTATCCCATTGTTTCAAGAATACCAAATTTACCATATTCTTGAGTTAGCAAGCATCTTTGTCCTACAACCCCAAAGAGTTTTTTGGAGTGATAACAGCTACGACTGAACAAGATATTGTAATCGAGTGGGGCATTGATAACTTCAATGTCAATAAGAATGGTCTTGCCCCCGAGTTCTATAGGGACATTTTGGAAGAGCACTTCAGGAGAAGATGGTCGCCCGTCATAAGCTCTTAAGGTAATGGCAGATGGTATGAGTTCGGGGGAACCAAGTTTCTACCATATAGACTTGAACATGATGCATGTGGACGCACCTTCATCAATGATGCACCGATGAACTATAATGTTCTGAATTTTAATGGGGATTTGAAAAGCGATGAGAGCGGGGAGGCGAGGTTCTCCATTGTCGAGATCAAATGTGATGAGTTGAGTATCTGCAGGGTCGAATGCCCCGAGGCAGAAAGTAATGACTTCCACTGAGTGGGACAAGTTTGAAGTACTTCTAAGACTGACATGGCAGCCAGGGATTGTGCCAATTCATCGACCAAACTGTAATTATGAGCCACCCTAGCCTGAGGGTTATGGACATTCATGAGCAATGGGATGCAAGGGATGCGAAGAGGTGTTTCCGTGTTAGGGTGAGGGATCATCAAAGGGGATCCCGTTGGTGTTGGGATTGTTTCTAGGGGAATGGGAGGAGACTCAGAGGGTGCACTATATTGACGACTACATGTTTGTAGAAGGACTTATTCCTCACTAGTGAGGAGGATAGTACGATCTGCGGGATCGCTTGGATTGAGATATTGTCCCAACTATGGTGGGGTAGGCTACATGTCATGTTGGGTGTTCATCACTCCTTGGTGTGGAATGGGGTTCTGCAGCACAGTTGGGGGTGGTTGTTGCACGTATTGTTGTGGGGCCTACTGAGGGGTAGGCGGTGTTGGAGGATGTGGTCCCTTCACGGAGTCTTTCATCCATTTAAAATCAACAATTTGGGGGCAATGATGAGTATAGTGACCGAACTCACCACAAAGGGCATAAGGAAAATTGGTTTGAAGGTTATTGTTATTTTTCCCTTGACATATGTTGTTGTTGCCCCCCTAGGGTTCTAAGTCCCTTGATTCTGGTTTC
This sequence comes from Picea engelmannii, assembly GCA_009831015.1. Classification (NCBI taxonomy): domain Eukaryota; kingdom Viridiplantae; phylum Streptophyta; class Pinopsida; order Pinales; family Pinaceae; genus Picea; species Picea engelmannii. Next base: position 166,859 of record ML802265.1, read on the forward strand.
CCCCAGTAGGTTGGTTCTGTTGGGGGTGATTTCCGCCTTGACCTGGGTTGTTATTGTTCCGAATTTTTTCCTTTATTTTTGGCATTATTCGACTGATAGGTTGGATTTTCCATATTCAGTTGTTCAAAATTTTGATATTGTTGAATGGGAGAGGGTTGAATAAAATTAACCCCAGCATGAGGGTGTATTTGTGGTGGAGCCATGGGCTGTGGAGGGCCAAAAAATGGAAAGTACAAATTATGTTGTGGTAATGATCTGTAAGGTACATAGGAAGGTGTGGCGCTTTCGCTAGTACTTAGAGTATAAGCTAAGGTAGAGAGAGTACCAGAACTTGTTTGGATAGGTGGGCGTATTGTGGGTGTCGGTGGTGGCCCATTGATGGGTGGAGGAAGGGAAACAAGGTATGGTTGTTGATAAGGGGGTGGAGGATAATAAGGGATTCCTCCATATGTCGGCGGATATTGAGGTGTGTCGTACATTGGTGGTTGTTGGGGTTGTGGATTGTGGTGTGTGGTGTTACCAATCAATCTGTCTGTTGAGTGAGACATCCCATGCTTGTCTTGGCCAAATGGCATGGGTCTTGGGAGATCAGGAAGTATTGTGTACAAGTATCCTGATTGTGAATAGATGAGGTTGTATTGTTGAGCCTTACTAATGGCTTCTTCTTCTGATTGAGGGAAGGTGGAAGCCGTATCTTTACCAAGGAGAGAGACAAGTGATCTGAGAAACCAATCAAGACATTGTTGTTTGGTGGTTTCTGCTTTGCACAAACTACGTTGTGGACGCCACTCGTGAATGTGATCAGCGATATGTGTGGTTGAGGTTTGTTTAAAATCAGAGAGTAGTTCAAGACCATTGTCATGGCGGATTGGTAATTGGAAGAAGGTTAAAAATGCTTTGGCCAAGGACTCGAAAGTCGCATGGGACCTTGATTTTTCATCTACATACCAGTTGGTTGATGGGCCAGTGAGTGTGCGTTGAAATAATCGTAGTCGGACGGAATCATCCATAATTTTGTTGGAAGAGCACAATAAGTGGAAAGTCATGACATGGTTGGCAGGGTCATCTCCTACCTTTCCTTCAAACTTGGGGATAACTGAAGTTAGTTTGGTAGGCATTGTGTTGGGTATGTGTTATATTATTT
>ML802265.1:177804-188062 GCA_009831015.1 Picea engelmannii
TTGATCCTTCTCTTTCAGAACCCCAGATTACTAGGGACGTCTCCCTTGGGATTAGCCACCCTAAATAGAAATAGCTCCCCATCGAGGTGATAGTGGGTGGGGAAGTTCCTGTTACGCCAGTTTGAAGCCTTGACTCAAGCTACCTAAACCCTTCGTACAAACTGTGCGATAACAGGAACCTTGGCTACAGGTAAAGAATGAATGCTTGAATTACATTATGTAATGTGTGTTAATAGTACACGAATAATAAATGATAGACCCCTTTCATGTAATATTACTAACAGCAAAAAGTGATTGAGTTATTAAGGTAAAATAACTACGGGATTACTTCAAGGATTGTCATAAATAGTGCACTAAAAGATTATCTGCATGAGTACTCACCCTTATTTTGGCTAAATGAAAGTTTAGGATTGCAGGTAGAATGGTTTTGGATATGGAAATGAGTTTAATCCCATAAGGAAAACCAATACCTACCATTGCAAGAGCCAAAATATTATGAGAAGGAATCTCATACTTATAAATTTTGGTTTCCTATATGGAACAAATTTGAAAATTGATAAGTGGAACTCGATATCTATGGGAAACAGATTTAAGATATTTCTAATTGAAATTGCTATGATAATATCTCATAGTCACTTAATGTATGTGATATAAGTGAAATGAAAATTATGTCCCAGAAGGACAGATGATGGTCGTTGAGATAGAAAGCACAAAAAAGAGGTTATTGTTGTGGCACCAGAACGCTATATACCATGACCGTCTTTGTGTTGTGTTATGTTATGTTAAAGCTAGACAGAGGGGTCTTCTGAGGGACTATGTAGTAGAGAAGGGGATGTCTAAGCCTGGAAGGTGAGTGACTGTAAGGAAGAGGAAACTTGAATAATTCATGCTACATGTTAATTGGGATCATGAACGCATTGGGTACGTCTGAGAAAATGATGAGTTGAGTTATAATCGTGGAAACCATATGGATGTGGATCCATAATCAAACAGATAAGTATTATGTTGAAATGTATATCTCATCTTGAGTTGTGAACATCAATGGAATATTTATGCATAGAATTGGTTATAATGTGCATGTTACTTGATAATTATTGTAGGCATGTGCTCAAATCCCGAAAGTCTGGGGGTGGCCCAAACCCTGAAGAGAATGACACTATTGAAGCAGCTAAAGGATGAAGACATGGAAGGTGTTGTTGAGATGAAGAGAACATCGAGGATGGTGTTACTCCAAGGGGGAGGGGAATGTAACACCCCCATTTTAATCCCATGGTTAACTTGTAATAAATTATGGTTAGCGATATTTTCATTTCGGCATGAAGATATTATTACCATGCCATGGTAATTTGGACATATTGAACAATGAAATGTAAATATGTTTTGTTTAATAAAGAAAACCAAACATTTCACTGAAGGGTGGAGCACTAGTACTGGCCATGATACCGTGAGAGAGAAGAGCGAGGGGGGTTCAACATGCTAGAGAATCTCAAGCCCCCTTGTTGAACTATTTTTGGTGAATAACCATTTATTTCCCCTTTTCTAATTTCAAAGCCAATCATTAAATGAAAGTATGGTCGGTAGTTGTGAAGTACTTCCAACATAAATGGATGGAGTGGGGACTAGTACGTCTATGGAAAATCGTGGACAACCCTAGCAACATGGAAGAAAATAAAGAACCTTCTTCGAAAAGAAGGAGAACGCACAGGTGCATGCAGAGACTGTACTGGAAGGAAGGCACAGGCGTGTGCTGAGACAGATTTTTTACAAAGTTGTGGGAGACACCCACGAGCAGAAAATTCAGGAAAGAACTGTGGGAGAAACTGATGCAGGAGCATCGCCAGCAAAGCACAAACGAGAGACAGTTGGGTGCATTAGCGCGTATTTTGAAATGTTTTTGAATTTCAAAAATCGGTGTATTAATGTAATATCTGACAAAGTTTTTTGAGTTATGAACATCTTTAATGATCGAAGGCTGAGCCATCGCATAAGATTGGTGGGGAATGTATTTTGTTTTATGAGACGGATCATAGTACAGACCTAGAGATTGCGCTCTTATCTGTCTAACTCGATGTTTATTGTAATAAATGATAAGTAGTTGATAGCATTTAATTATGAGAGGATAGCATAGAGTAGTTGGAGGGAAGAACTCAAGAGAGTCCCTTTGTATAAAACATTGTATTGTTGTCAAGGAGAGGTTGTTGTTGTTGTTGAATCTAATGTGTAGATTGTCATTGTAAGCCAAGAGTTAGGAGATAAAGAGAAATATTGTATGAATGTATATAGGTTTCAGTTGAATGAAAATAGCAGAGGAACATTGTCTCAATGAGGGTTGTTATGTGTCTGTCTGAATGAATGATAGACTTTCTGTTTAATTTCACTTCTCTGTTATTTCTTGTTCTTGTATCCATGACCGCATTTGCATTGTTCAATGTATGAGTCATTGTAAAGAGTAACTAAGTTTCAATTGTTTCTCTTCATTGAGCGAGTGCAAGGCATGCATAGTGTCAAAAAGGAGTGCATAACCGAGTCTGTTTCGACTCAAAGATCAGAAGAGATAACGAGAACTTGTATGTATGCATGGAGTGCATTGACGTCCGCAAGGAGTGCATGATAGAGTTTTCAGATTCGAAAGCTCAGGAGAAGTAGCGTGATTTCAGTCACGAGAGACGAAAGCGGTTGGAAAACAATTGCAACGGGTGTAAAGTTATCGACAGGGGAGTCGACTGTGGAAGAGAATTTGTTGCAAGGTGTGCACAGATCAAAATTTCGACTAAGTGTCGAAGAGGGTGTTCAGAGAAACGAAAGAAGGTAGAATAAGTAAAGCTCAGGAGGGAGAGCAGTGGAAATTCTTCGAGGAGAGAAGTCCCTAGAGTCTTCACTAAAATCAATGGACAAGATTCATTTCGGGGGGAGACGAATGATTCCAAACCGTCAAATCTGGGAGCGCTACGCGGAGGGTAGCCGTAAGGTGTTTCAACACTTTGGAGTTCAGGAAGTTTGGAGGCTTGTCGAAAGTAGAATCGCGAAGTCTGAAGTCATGAACGGATTTCAATCGTTGATCGTGGAAGGAGCATGTGGCGACGAATCAAGGAATTCAGGAATCAGAAGTTCGAAGGTTCATGAATGAGAGGGCCAGAGTTCCGCGAAGTCGTGAAACCCGAACCATAGTGGGGTCGGTGGATCTTAGGAGACGCATGGCGAGTGTTATCACTGAAATTTCGTCTGCACATGGTTACAAGAATTCAGCATCGTCAAACAGTTATGAAGTCATCCATGGACCTGAATTAACACCAGAGCATTCATAAAGGGTCAAAAACTATACAAAATAGTGAAAAATTGAAAGAGGATATGAAGACATTGGGCGCGCGCACACATGCGTGAAATAGGAACACAAAAATCGCGCACATGTGCACAATGCGCGGTTGTTATCGCAAAAAGTCGCGCACCTGAGAAACAGCGCATTTATGAGAGTGGTCGGCCTCCCACCCACTTCTGGTTCAGCTCCCAAGCCGATTAGACACTCAAATCTGGACTGGATTCGACTGGATGGCTGGTCAAAGACCTAGAAATGTCTTAATTAGTCTCTTTACACACTACAAACTAGTTGAACAATAGCTCAAAGGAATGCTATAAAAATGCCATGGATACACTTCATTTTTCAAGGAATTCAAAGCAAAGTTATGCTACCATTATTCTCTTGAGGACTCTATCCTTGCCAAGAGTATATTTGCATCATTGCATTAGGCAATCCATCTCACCCCTTGAGTGGATTAGCAAAGAGTTATTTCACCATTTTCATTTTTATTTGTTGTAAGAAGAGCTTACTTGTGGGGGTCCAAGAGCCCTCCCTTGAAGGAATAAGGGACTCATAGTCCCCTTGCTTCTCATTGTTTTGTTTCACTAATATCATCTTTATCATTGGTGACATGGGTCTCATTGTTCTTTTTGTATCTATGTCCCTATGCTTATAAATTTAGTTTTTATTTCATTTCTTAGTTTAATTATTAGTTGTTGTTTTATATTTCTTTTTCTAACCCTTTTCCTTGCAGTTCTCCTGCTCAGCAAACCCAACTGAGCTTGCAAGCACCTCTATTTTGCTCACTAAGGTGATGAAAGAAGCGCAACAGATTGGCGACTCCACTGGGGAAAGGTATCAATTTCCTACCACATTTGGGTTTTTCTAGATCTTCTTTTAGTTTGTTTAACTTGCAGATGCACTAACCGGCCTAGGCCGACCTGCCAATCAGCCAATTCCAAGTTGAATTGAGAGAAATCCATCCGGATTTTTCATTCTTGGTCGTGTGTCACATATGCGCGAGTTTTTAGGCCCACAGACGCCCATCATGCGCACATTCCCTTAAGTCAGTTATTTTCTGCACACGTGCGCTTATTGACTTTTCTCTGTGCGCCTCTGTTTCCACTGAGACCCGTGCATCTGTGCAAAAATTCACATTGTAAATTTGTTGAAATGTGGGGAAGGCCATTTGCCTTCTTAAAAATGATTTCAAACATGTTCTAAAGCTGCACGACACTTGGTCCCCTCATCATATAAAGGGGTTAGTCAAAAACACATAGGCACTTAGGAGGTTAAAATCAATTTCCTCTTTTTGCTTTCTTTTTCGCCACATGGATGGTTTGTTTTGACTCACAATATAAGTTGGAAATCATTTTTAATCACATTTAACTTGCATTGGGACTAGAAGTTGAATAACAATCTCTTAGTATGCTCTTCTCTCGTGCCTCCAAGCGGTCTTGAGAATCAGAAAAATATTGTGAAACGATTTCATCTCCCTTAAGAACATTAAAACCTTTAGGAGAGGACAACAGCCCTTCTTGGGACTCCTCTTAGTTTACTTTTTCAAACACATCTTAATATTGTAACAGGTCCATACATGCCCACATGCTACAAAGATAGGATAGTGTTAAAATTTGTTTTTTTAGATCAAATCACTAGGGAAGTTTAAAGGCTTTGTAACGGGCCCATACATGCCCACATGATCAATCTAGGATAGTTTCAAAGATTTTCTTAGATTACATCACAATAGGGAGTTAAAGGGATAGTAACGGACCCACATGTCCACATGCTAGCTTCCTAGGGACCTTTGAATTACGCAAGTTTGTACCAAAGGCACTTAGTTAATTAGATAATCAAACACTTGTAAGGACCAAGCGAAGTCCACATGCAGCAAGGCGACATCTAATTCACTAAAAATTGGCACACTTTCACTCACACACAAAAGTCAATTATCACTCACATAGCTTCTTCTTGAAACATGGAGGTCAAAGTAAGTTTCCTCCAAAGGGATTCCGGAAACACCCCACCATTTTCTTGACGAAACTATCCACTCCCATTTTAATTCAACGAGGTTGGTTCACATCCCCAACCTCTCAAAACAACTACATCTAAAATATTTCTAAAAACTCACTAAGTTTTCCTCCACAAGAGGTGCCAAAAGAAATTTTTTAGTCTAGGTAGGATTTCGGGGATAGGCATCCAAAAAACTCTCTGTTATCTAGTTCTCACATTGTCAAAACTATAGAAGTTGTCAAATAGGGAACTGAAAACCCTCCAAGTCAAGTGTTTCTAACACCATAAGGCAGGGAGATACCCGTGAAAGGTTGAAGGCCAAGGTCCGGTTGTTCTATGCGTCCCCCCTTGAGGCATCCACCTCTTGGACGGGATCCAACCCGTGACCCATCTCTTAGGCCGAAAATCTAAATGTCGCACTTTGATCGAGGTACCTAGTGACCAAATTTTAGGGCATCTACCCAGGTGGCAATTGTGGGCTGCAATTGCACCTTGATTGGATTTTGTGTGGCTATTGGGAAATATCGCCAGCTCTTTCGGGATATGCCTCATTTACCCCTCATTATAACCAATTATTTTATCATTCACTAGTTTCTCTTCCGGTGACTTCAGACCCTACTATTGAGTACTATTGGAAGGTCTAGTGCTATTTGAGAGGAAGGAGGTTACGTCTTCTAGGACACGAGAATTTGTTTTCTTTTGTTGATTCCCCATGCGGACCAAACCCACTTATCCACATATATGCTTCTTTTTCAAAACATTTTATGTATGATGCACTTCTGACTACATTTTGATTCGGATATATATATTGTGTAAAATTTAAAATTTTCAACACAAAGGCTCTTGTTTATTTATTACTCTCACCACCATTTGCACACATTCACGCATCTAGTGGGACATCATAGGGGACCCACAGAACCCCCGTCATTCATGACGCTTGCTAAACCTCCATCCTATCTTAGAGGGAGTGTCTGGTCTTTCCCACTCATCAGCACTACCTTCACACTCATGTGAGTGCGACCATTTTAGGATCAGCTTTGTTTGGTTCTACATTACTTGGGTCCACTTCCCAAGGTCATCCTTCCACTCGCTCTCTTTTACACGAAAGCGGGGGACCAACTTCCTCTCAAGGGGGAAGTACCAACCCACCTAGACCCCCTCAAGGGTCAGGTTCACAACACACTTACACCATGGTTGGAGCTAATCCTCTCCCCCCACTACAGATGCCATATTTGGCCTCTCTCAACATACCAAATCTAAGCAAACTCACCAATGATCCTATATTGCATGCCCCCACATGGCCTGCAATGCCCACCAAACTACCTTCAGACATACCCAAGTTTGAAGGAAAGGTCGGCGATGACCCTGCCAACCATGTCATGACCTTTCACCTATGGTGCTCTTCAAATAGAATTATGGATGATTCCATCAAACTGTGATTATTTCAACGCACACTCACTGGCCCATCAGCCAAATGGTATGTAGAAGAAAAATCAGGGTCCCATGCGACTTTTGAGTCCTTGGCCAAAGCATTCTTGACCTTCTTCCAATTACCAATCCGCCACGACAATGGTCTAGAACTACTTTCTAATTTCAAACAAACCTCGGTCATACATATCGTTGATCACATTCATGAGTGGCGTAGGCGACGTAGTTTGTGCAAAGAAGAAACCACCAAGCAACAGTGTCTTGACTGGTTTCTTAGATCACTTGTCTCTCTCCTCGGTAAGGATGTAGCTTCCACCTTCCCTCAATCTGAAGAGGAAGCCATATGTAAGGCTCAACAATATGACCTCATCTATGCATAGTCAGGGTACTTATACACTGTACTTCTTGATCTTTCAAAACTTGTGTCATTTGGCCAAGCCAAACCTGGGATGTCTCACTCAACAGACGAACTAATTGGTACCACCACTCACCATGGTCCACAACCCCAACCACCACCGATGTATGGAACACCTCAATACCCGTCGGCATACGAGGGCACTTCTTATTACCCCCCAGCCCCTTATCAACAACCATACCCTGTTGCTACACCTCCACCCATCAATGGACCACAGCCGGCACCCCCCATACATCCACCTATTCAAACGAGCTCTAGTACCCCCTCTACCTCAGTTTATAGTACTAGCGAAAGAACTATGCCTTCCTATGCACCTTATGAATCGCTACCGCCATAGAATTCGTACTTCCCATTTCTTGGTCCCACACAACCCATGGCTCCCCCACATCCTCATGCTGGGGTGAATTTTGTTCAACCCTCTGTCATTCAACAATACCACAATTTCGAACAGTTGAATACGGCCAATCCGACCCATCTGTCGAACAATACCAAAAAGAAAGGACGAAACAGGAACAACAACAACCCAGGTCAAGGCGGGCATCAACCCCAACAAAACCAACCCATTGGGGGCAACCAGCACCAAGGGAATCAAAACCCCTAGGGGGGCAATAATAATAGGCGTCAAGGGAGAAATAACAATAATGTTAAAACCATCTTCCCTTGTGCCCTTTGTGGTGAGTTCGGCCATTACACTCATCATTGCCCCCAAATCGCTGATTTCAAATGGTTAAAAGACTCTGGTAGTCTTCCCCATCCTCCAGCGCCGCCCACCCCTCAGCAGGCACCACAACAATATGTGAAACAACCCCCCCCCTGTCATGTTGCAGAATCCTATCCCACATCAAGGTGTGATAAACACCCAACAGGACACACAGCATCCCCCACCTCAGGTGGGACAATACCTCAACCCAAACAATCCAGCAGATCGCACGATTCTCCTCACTACTGAGGAAGAAATCCTTCTGCAAACATGTAATCATCAGTGTCATGAACCTGTTGAGTCTCCTCCCATCCCTCCAGAGACAAACCCTGCACCGAAGGGACCCCCGTTGGTGATTCTTCATCCTACCGCCGAGCCACCTCTTCGCATCCCTCGCATCCCATTGCACAGGAATGTCCACAACCCACAGGCTAGGGCAGCTCACAATTACAGCTTGGTTGACGACTTAGCACAATCCCCGGCAGCCATGTCAGTCTTGGAAGTCCTCCAGACTTGTCCCACTCAACGGAAATCATTACTTTCCGCCTTGGGGGTAGTCGACCCCGCAGATACTCGACTCATTACCTTTGATCTCGACAGCGGAGAACCTCACCTTCCCACCTTGATCGCTTTTGAAATACCAATAAAAATACGGAACATCACAGTTCATCGGTGTATCATTGATGAAGGTGCATCTACACGCATTATGTCCAAAACTGTATGGAAGAAACTGGGTTCCCCCGAACTCATACCCTCTGCCATCACCTTACGAGATTATGACAAACGACCCTCGTCTCCTGAAGGGCTCTTCCAAAATGTCCCCGTCGAACTTGGGGGCAAGACTATTCTCATCGACAACGAAGTTATCGATGCCCCACTCGATTATAATATCTTGTTCGATCGTAGCTACATGTACGCTATGAAGGCAGTTGCCTCTTCCGTCTTTCAGACAATGATGTTCCCCCATAATGGGAAGATCGTTACCATTGACCAAGTCTCACATTACGAGCCTAACCCATCTACCAACATCGATAACATTCTTCCTCTCATCCACACGAGCCACGACGCATACCCACTCATCGAGATGGATCCTAGAATTTTCAAAGATCCATCATTATTAGGAACTTACCATGGAGCACCACCGCTCCTTCATCCTTCCAATCAATTATGTGTCGTATCATCTAACGGAACTCACACAGAGGATACCCTTCCTCCTACAGAGGTTTCTATCATGACGTTCCACTAGTCGCAGAACTCCCCCTCAAGAACCTCCTGCGCACTCGCCGACCCCACCAGTCCACGATTCCACCTCTCCCCAAGGACATATCCCAGTTTGAGAGACAGTTCCCCAAGCCATCACCCAAATTCCCTTCTTTTACCCTCCACCAGGCATCGAAGCTTTCCAGGTAGCCGCAACGCTTACCCTACCTAATATGGTGTTAGCAATTCCAGTTTGGTATTTACACCCACCAGAGATGGTCCCTCGACCATCCCTTCCCCCCCAAACATAAGGAATCCCCATGACGATTCCCATACTTACTCCCACCATACCCCATACACCCCCACTCACTAACCCCCCTGCCACAGCTGGGGGCAGGAGAAAGAAGAAGGAACCCACAGCTCCACTTCCTCCACGCATCCAACCTCCTTGCGTACTATGTGAGCAAGAGGGACACCAAACCAACAATTGCCCATCTCTACCAGAGTTACGGAATTTGATTCCACTCAATCAAACTCACCCAACACTCGCCACTATAGCCAGTACTGCCACTACCACCCCCCATTCCAGTAGTAAAGGGTTGCGGACCAAATTCGCTTGTGCTATATGTTCAGAATATGGCCATTATACCCACCATTGCCCAGCACTGCCACGCTTTCGACAGACATTAGCCGCAGTATGCCAAAGCTTCCACAGCAACCCCAGTCCTACTACGTCCTCCTTAACAAATATCATTGACATCCGTTATGTCACCACTTTCGTCAATGAACGTATGCGACACCCTTGCTCTCTATGCGACTCATTAGATCATTTTACATACCAGTTTCCTATGATCCTTGAATACAGGCAACGCCAATTGACCCTGCTTCAACGACCCACAAAGTCGATAGTTGACATTACCTCGTCACTAGAGGCTCTTCATGTTATTTCTCCCGAACCCAAGGCCCTTCCAACGCCTCCATGGTTCTTAGATGACTTATCTGAGGATTCACCCCCCAATCCCCCCAACTCTCTCGCTCATTCCCCTACGAACATTTTACACCCAACTACCATGGGTACTCCTTAGTACTTCAATATCTGGTTTATGTCGAGCGAACCATCACCATCTCCTAGCGTTGTTCCACCTGCTTCTTCCTCACCAGGGGGAAACCACACGACAACAGTCACTGATATCACTCTTCATGACCC
>ML802265.1:198516-211818 GCA_009831015.1 Picea engelmannii
GGTTTTGCGCTAGAAGAACCCATGAGAATACAAAGTTATGGAATATAGATGTAGGGAGAACCCACGAGCTGAAAGAAAACAATGGTGAGTGGACTTGTTGTTACATTGGGCGGAAAAGACCCAAAACCTGACCTAGACAAGAGGGTTGTGAATTGATGTTGGTTGGGCAAAGAAATCTGAAACTGAGAAGGGAGGGCACTTAGGGACTACGTAGGCAGTGAAGGGACTCCCTTGTGCATAGGTAAGCTAGCTAGGAAGGCATCTGTGAGATTCATGGAGGCCCTGGACTTGGTGGGTGAAAGGAGGGGTTTCCATGAGTGATTGTTATGAAGGAGAGTGGCCTTCGCACCCATTAATTTGCTTTGAGAGACTAAGATTTTTTTTGGTAGTATCATGGCCTAGCATGGGGGTGGTCTTTTGTAGAAGATATCAGTGCAACAAAGCCTACAATTGGGTGGAAAAGTGTTCACCCTCAATTAGTTTGGTTTGTCAGTTGTTTAGAATAGATAAGTCTCTCATTGTGCTCTTAATGTGCTTTGTAAAAATTGTATGTGTTTGCTATTTTGAGAATTGTATTGTTTATGAAATGAAATTTGTGAAGAATGGATTGAATGTATGGTATGTGTACCTGTATGCATGGTGTTACTTTCTAGTGATTTCTCTTGGAAGTTTGTTATAGACCTCCTATATTTCAGAGCTAAAATCCTGTCAATTGTAGGGATTGAGTAGAACATTATAGTTGACGGCTAAGTGAATGGTTGAATGATCACGTGTTCAATGTTTCTTGTGTGGAAAACTTATAGTTTATTGGCCTTAGAGTTGAAGGAGTGTGAGTGTGATGAATTTTATGTACTCGGGAATTATTGATTTCCTTGAGCTTCAAATTTCTTGCTACAACGAGGTTATGCTTTGAGTTGAAATCTCTGAGATTGTTTGTTGAATCAAGGGCCAAAGAAAGGTATGGATATCTTATTGGAAAGGGCTAGGGTAACTGGTTTCCTCCCTCTTATCTCCCTTTTGTGTTATTTATCTTCAAGATGAAAACATTATACACTCTACATCAATTGATTAGGTGTATGTGTATATAGTCTTTTGTAGGCTACACCCTTAAATTTTGCCTTGAGTAGTGGATCTGTTAGGGACCCTCTCCACCATTACACTCGTAGATCAAGCACCCAAGTTAAGGGTTATAGTTGTGCACATCAATTGATTGTTTGTTGCCCCCTAATCTATTTTAAAACCACCCTCTGAAATTGATATATGACTCCATTGCCCAAGCAAGGCACCAGTCTCCCTTTCGTCCACCATTCCCGAACAATACGAATCCATCTTTGATTTCATTTGTTGTCAGTTTCGCTAAGATTTCTCATACTCCCACCACATACTACATACACATTAAGCTTAGTAAGCCATAGGGAATCCCCCCTTGGTTGGGATTTCATTTACTCTAGCCTAAAATGCAAAAGAGAGTTGGTGAGGTGACAATGGCCAACCTCTTAGTTCCCCACAAGCTAGTGCCTATCTTTGGACTTTAATCTAAAGGTGCTATTTTGTGAAGTAATAGAGGCAATTATCAATTATTTCTCGAGTCCATTCATTCTTCTATTTCCATGCTTTTGAGTCCTTTTATGTCATATTGATGTAGAGTATTGGTGAGTGAGTGTTGGAGGTTGCTTTCATTGTTCATGTCACTATGTCCCCAAGCATGATGTGAGTAAAATGCTTGAGAAGTGATAGTTCACCCCCTGAAGTGTTTATGGTGTAAAGTTGATATCTCCAGACTTTGTATTGACAACTTTGGAATAAAGGTAAGACTCTTTTGGCGGCAAATTCTTGTTTATGGAGCCATTGAATTGATCGAAGTGGAATTTTCTGAATTGATTGGCCTACGGTATATCTTCTGCCCAATCAATTTTCTCTTCTTTGAATCCATTCCCAATCAATTTAAGGTAGCAGTGAAAAACAATAAAAAATAAGCCATTATTTGGCGATTTTTGAAGTAATTACCTGCAGATCTGCAATTCAGCATTGCAGATCCAAAGTAAATAAATGCATATTTACACAAAACTAGTGCTGATTTTTCATTCCTAAGTGTAAATCCAAACCATACTTTCTGTAATAAGGTGTTTAGTTGCACAAAACTAAGATTCCAGCAAGTATTTCTCGCAGATTTGAAGTATTTATCAGGGTACAGTGGAATAATTTTTACTTCAGATCATTAGGGATGTTGAAATACATCTTATTTCAGTATACCACTTCAACTAAATTAAATTTCAGCCCCCTATAAATATCTAACAGCCATACCACTGTTCTTTATGACCTGAAATACTATTATCCAAGTTCTGAAGTAAAATAGCAGCGGAATACAAATATGAACAGCAGACAGTAACCCACATTTGGCACAAAAATCTGTGCATAAACACTTGGAGAAATACTCAGAAAATAGGGCAGATTTTGAGAAGAGTGCTTATTTATTCATCTTAAGAAAAAATTCTGAATATATCAGCAGTTTACAATCAGCATTTAATGATCTGTACTTTTACCCTATCTGAGAAGAAATTTCACATAACCACTGTACAAAAAAGTCTTGAAATCTGAACCAGATTTCCTGACCAAAGGTACGGACTGTCCACTCATTAAACAGCAGAAATTTGTCTCCAAATATGTGCCCAGAAAAGTACAGGACTGTACCTTGCTGTACAGATTAATTTGCGGCAGCAAAACACCTTGAAATCCATGCCAAAACTCAGCCTCGATTTCTGTGCTAACAGTGACTGCAAAACCCAGCAAATAAATGTTGTATGGCCTCCTCTAATCCGTACTGTACAACCTCCTTATTGTACGGCCTCCTCTAATCCGTACTGTACAACCTCCTTATTGTATGGCCTCCTCAAATCCGTACTGTACGGATTCCTTGTTGTACAGCCTCCTCTTCAATGCTGAAAACTTGTCGAGGAATGCGTGCCAATTCCCCTAGGGATGCGTGCCAACTCCAGCTGCTAAAACTCTCTTCCTCCAAGCAAAGAAACTCTCCTTGGGATTCATGCCATTTCACCTTCCCACTAGCTCTCCTCAAAAGTGTGCCCTGCTTCTCCTTGTCCTGATGAGATGCCTTTAAGCAATTTCGAATTGTAACTCCTCTAACCCTTGATCTCCCTTGAGTGACTCTTCACTTTCCCTCAAGATCAACGGTCACGACTTAATCATTCGTTGAGGTCACTTAAGTTAATAAAGTGACCCATAACATCATAAAGTCACTTTTACATTTCGAAATTAAAAGACTCAACTTTATAAAATCACTAGGAGAAAATTTGTTTTGTCACTTCCGCATGTTGAGCGTTGCCAATGCAGAAGTACCTCCAAGCTACCAAATCTCAACACTCCCTCTTAGCGAGAGAGGTACTTCTGGTATCACCACCAGAATCTGTCTCCATCTCATCAACTGCCATAGCTACTCCCTCTGTACTAGAAGTGTCTGCTCCCTCTAAACAAGAAGCCACTACTCCCACTACACTGGAAGCCTCTGCTACTACCTTCGTTGTACCATGAACTGAAGACATGCTCCTAGGAGACTGCACACTCTCCTGAGCATCCATCTGTACCAACTCATGCCTGTTGAGTCCCTTGAGAGTCCTGGAAGAGGACTGAGTCCCCAATATCAACTCTCTCTCCCGTGCTACCTGCCAACTCTCCGACACAAAATCTGAGTCTAGAAATCCACTAGACCCCAACACAGGTTGACCCAACAACCTTTATAGGCCCTCAGACTTGACACCAAGCATCATTGTTGTGTCAACAGTTGCTCCCACAGGATATAGAAACACATGTCCACCGTAGAAGACAACTCCAAATCCACTCTCATACAAAGATGACACTGAGAGCAAATTAATTGTCAACTCTGGAACATACAATACTCCGGCAACCTCTAGAAATCCTCCTGACTCTAGCTGGAATCTAACACTTCCAACCCCCTTCACTGCAAGTTGTGGGCCGATACCAACACCCACACAACAGTCTAAGTTTGTTTCTGAAAGACTCAGGAACACTAACCTCATGCCTGTCATATGTCGAGAAGCTCCACTATCCACAAACCACACTTCAATGTCCTTGAACACTAGGCAACCACTGCCCAAGGAACCAGTCATGAGAGAAAACTCCCTCTCATGTCTCTCAACAAACTCTGCAATCTTTGTTGATGCTGACACCTATGGTTCCGACTTCTTCCCCTTCTTGTTCGGACACTGACTAACGCAGTGAGTCTTGTGACATGCAAAGCATCTCACCTTGTTCATGTCCTCCTCCTTCTCATTACTCTTTCCCACAAGAGCAACGTTCTCGTCGTCTGCACCATCCACTTCCCTCTCTTGAGACCCCTCCTCGATCTCCTCCTATGTAAATTCATCCCGCAATCTGCTCCGGTCAGGGAGCTTCTTTCTCCCCACCACGCACTTCACGAAAACCTCCCACTACTTGGTGAAGCCTTTGAGGGCTATCCGCACCAACTCTGAGTCGAGGCTTCCTTTACTTCATAGAATCTGACACAGGTACTAGCATGATGGTATTCCCAAATGACCACAACTAGTTCTCCTAGAGAACCCTTGTGATTCTAACCTTCCACTGTAGGTAGTTGGAGATCCCCTCCAACCTATCTTCATATCTGACTCTGAAGTCATCTTTGTCCACCTGACAAAGAACCTCTTCTATCCCCCTTCTTCCAAGCAAATGCCCCAGCAAATCACTTGTTGTCCCAAGTGCCAAAGCTTCCCACTGAACTTCAAAGCCCTAGCTCTGATACCATGCTGAAATACATCTTATTTCAGTATACCACTTAGACTAAATTAGATTTCAGCCTCCTGTAAATATCTAACAGCCATACCACTGTTCTTTATGAGCTGAAATACTATTATCCAAGTTCTGAAATAAAATAGCAACGGAATACAAATATGAACAGCTGACAATAACCCGCATTTGGCACAAAAATCTGTGCATAAACACTTGGAGAAATATTCAGAAAATAGGACAGATTTTTAGAAGAGTGTCTCTTTATTCAGCTTAAGGAAAAATTCTGAGTATATCAGTAGTTTACAATCAACATTTAATGAGTTGTACTTTTACCCTATCTGAGCAGAAATTTCACATAACCATTGTACAAAACAGTCTTGAAATCTGAACCAGATTTCCTGACCAAAGGTACGAACTGTCCACTCATTACACAATAGAAATTTGTCTCGAAATATGTGACCAAAAAAGTACAGAATTGTACCTTGTTGTACAGATTAATTTGCAGCAGCAAAACACCTTGAAATATGTGTCAAAACTCAGCCTCGATTTCTGTGCTAACAGTGACTACAAAACCCAGCAAATAAATGTTGTATAGCCTCCTCTAATCCGTACTGTACAGCCTCCTTGTTGTACAACCTCCTCAAATCCGTACTGTACCGGTTCCTTGCTCTACGGCCTCCTCTTCAATGTTGAAAACTTGTCTAGGAATGCGTGTCAATCCCCCTAGGGATGTGTGCCAACTCCCGCTGTCGAAACTCTCTTCCTCCAAGCAAAGAAACTCTCCTTGGGATTCGTGCCCTTTCACCTTCCCACTAGCTCTCCTCAAAAGTGCGCCCTCCTCCTAATGAGTTGTCTTTAAGCAATTTCGAATTGTAACTCCTCTAACTCTTGATCTCCCTTGAGTGACTCTTCACTTTCCCTCAAGATCAACGGTCACAACTTAATCATTCGTTGAGGTCACTTAAGTTAATAAAGTGACCCATAACATCATAAAGTCACTTTTACATTTCGAAATTAAAAGACTCAACTTTATAAAATCACTTTATAAAGTCACTAGGAGAAAATTTGTTTGGTCACTTCCGCATGTTGAGCGCTACCAATGCAGAAGTACCTCCAAGCTACCAAATCTCAACAAGGGATACCCCCGTGATGCTAGCAAACACTAGCCCAAAGCGAGAGAGACTGTGTGAGGTGACTTTGGCACATTCCCTACATGTTACAACTTACATGTGATTCCTTCCAATTTCAATTTCTAACAGCACTGCATTCCCTCAACTATACTGTCTCTAGGTTACATCAGTTATTGCACCATAATACAGTTATGCTGGTTGAACCACCTAACACTAGCATTAATTGTATTTTGGCCACATGTCACTAGCACTTAACATTAGAGATACATTCCCACCTAACCAGTATACCAACACACATGTACATATTTATTTGTTTCTTGGATTTATTCTAAGTTCTAGCATGTGATACAAACTCATTTCGTGTAAAGATGCCAATGGTAAGACTGAAAGCAAAGGACAAAAATATTGTTCCCCTATCAGAGATTTATGGCAGGGTTCTGAAGCTGGCAGGATAATTAACAGAATGATGATTTCCCTATACATAAAGGTTGAACAATGCAGCCTCAAGGCACATCTTGGTAGGATGCTTCTGATGAACCAAAAGTTGAGTATGTGTTCTGATGGGATTATCACATCAATCCACAAACCAGGATTCAAAGTGCTGATACTGTAATTCCAAACATTCGGTAAAGTATTCAACTTGACACAGGTGGTGCTGGTGCTTCTGAGAATCAGGGCGGGGTAACTAATGCTTAAGTAGACTATTTTAATGTCTGCCTTTTTGGGACTTTGATAATTATCCTTCTAGTATTTGTCATTAATATCAATCCTCGGGACTTGCTTAAGCAAGTCCGTCTTTGAATTGATTTCATATCTAAACATTCAGGACAGTAATATGTTAAATGTAGGTGATACAAGTGCTTCTGAGATTAGGGTATAGCATCAGCAACTGATGCCTCGTGGAAATATTTCAATAGCTATTTTGTGACTTTGATAATTATCCTTTTAGCATTTGCTATTAATATCAGTCATTAGAACTCGGTCTGTTAGGTGTTACTGTATGTTATTAATAAGAGTTTTTGGAACTTGCTAAGAAGTTATCTGTTTTTCAGGTGGTCTGTCAAGTGTTTTATGTCACTCAGTCTAACTATTTAAGGCTTAAGCTCTTTTAGTCACTGAGTGGCTTAGTTTATGGTTGCATCTTTTCTTTCATTCAATCTAAAATAAAACAAGGATAGTGTTTGTTAACACTTCTAGTCAAGGGTTTGAAGACCACCATGAAAGAAGCCCACTAACTTTACCAAAAGATTTAAAAAGCAACTAAAGACACGAGAGAAGACTGGAAGCCTTCATAGAAATTATTAACATGGAGAAGTCAAGAAACAATCTTTAACTATGTATTACAGCGAGATACATCTTCTTCAAGATTACAATGAGCCATCTCTGAGGATGCTGTACAAAATATATTGAAATTTTCTTATCGAATATTCTATATGACCTCTACAACATTATGAGAGAAGGCATGGCCTATTCCAGCAAGTTTTGCTGGAGATAACAATTAAAATACATCTCTCATTCGAAGATGGGAGAGGATTCCATCTTTCTTTTTAATACCAAGCTTGATAGCAAACTTATAAGCACATGATGGTAATGCTTTCATCAAATCTCATGGAAATACTTATTTTACAACTTCAGGACAACTAAAGCTGGGCAGAGAAAAAAATGCCTCAATGACTAATGCTCTGAGTTTCATATATTTTCTAGTTATAAGTGCCACCATACAGCTTGTTATTTGTCCATTTCAAAGCATCAAGTCTATTATGAGTTATTTTGGGGAAGGTACCTCTCAAGAATTTCCCGCAACTTCTGAAAAACAACAGGCTTTGCAATAAATGCATCCATTCCACAAGCAAAACATTTATCAATTTCAGACCTCAATGCATTGGCAGTAACTGCAATAATTGGTATGTGATTCCTTGGATCAGTAATTGTAAGATCTTTTATGGCATTTGCTAATCCATCCATGCTGTTCATCTGAACTTGGCTCAACGAAGTGTTTCCTGAATCTTGAGAACTGGAGTGAGGATTTGGGAACATATTGCACAGATCTTCATCTGGCCATTGTCCTGTTTCCTCAAATTTTCGAACAGCATAGGCTACTTGCAATCCATCCATTAATGGCATGCAAATGTCAAGCAGAATAAGGTCATATTTTTCCTTCCTTATTGCCTCTAAAGCTTCAACGCCATTTGTGACCACCTTTGCTGTGAACCCTAGGCGCTTAAGCATTGAAATTGCAACCATAACATTCACTTTATTATCCTCGGCTAACAAGATTCTGGGACTTCCTCTTGTTCTGTTATTTTCCAGTGTACTTACAAAGTCAGCTTTTCTTGCTGTGATAGACTGACTTTCAGTGCAAGCCAAAATGGATTCAGATGTCTGTCTAGTTGACTTGAGCGTAGTTGAACTGGACATTTCAAGTCTTCTGTTTGTCATCTCAACTCGCGTGCCATCTAAAACTTTACATTTGACAGTGAAAGCAAACTTAGATCCATTGCCTACTTCACTCTCCACTGTAAGTTGTCCTCCCATGAGTTCCACCAACTGCCATAAAATTGGAATTCTTAAGCTAAGGCCTTTTCTGTCAGATAAGTTAAAGAGTATTATGAGTACATTGGGTACAAAACAGCTAATTTGGGCCAAGGATCAGAAGGGAAACCTTATGATCTATTCAACTTGCTGTTTCATGTTTCAGAACAGAAAACGAGTATAATTATTTTTCCCTATAATTATCATATGAAGTCTCTTTACTTACTACAGGTGCAATTTAGAAAGAGTAAATAGTAGTAAAGAATTGACCTGTTTACAAATTACCAAACCCAGTCCTGTGCCCCCATAATTTCTGGTTAGTCCATCATTCATGTGGGTGAATTCGCCAAATAAAATCGTGAATGCCTATAATTAACAGGAATAGCAATTATAAACAGTGACATTCATCATAAATTAATTGACGAACGCAATAAAGAAAGATATTATTAGCGGAATTCAAGTAAGTACCTCCTTTGGTATTCCAACTCCAGTATCTGTAATTTCACAGTAGAGTAGATGCTGATCACAAAGTTCATTCTCCAAATTGTCTGTGTCTTCATTGGCAGTGCCAGCTTCAAAAGTTGTATGTTTCAAACTTCCTTTCCTTCTTGATGATGTGTCTAACAGTTGCCCTGATTGTCCAGTCATCATGGAAGGCTTAACAGGAATAAGGATAGTACCTTCTCTCCCTAGCCTAACTAATTTCTCAGCATCCCGTTGTGCATCTCTCCCATTGTTTGAAACATCAGTGGCACATCTGATCTCATTGTTAGAAGACCTTGATCTCTCTAACAGCTTCATTTGGAATAAAGTAGTGTCTAGCAAATCAATAAAAGAATTCCTACCTCTTGACAAACTGTGCACTGATTTGCTATGTTGTTCAGATTCAGCCCCAGATACAGTGTTTTCATTCTCCATGCTACCTAAGTGTTCACTAAATTTCATCTCGTTTTCCTTCCCCAGGCCCACTTTCCTTGCAGGCTCAGATTTCACCCCCATGCATATGCTCACTGTTCCTTTCTGAGTGAACTTAATAGCATTTAGAACCAGGTACTTCATAACTTGGCGCACTCGCAGTGGATCACAAATAACCTGTAGGGATGAGTTGGTCAGTACCACACCCCACCACACCACCAAAAAAAATGTGTGCCGCTATGTTTAGTGATGATAAGTGAAATAGGAAATCGCAAGATGTATGTAATTTCTACTCTTGTGTGAAAAGCAATGCAATCATGTATAATCTGTGCAAAACTGAACTGCACATTTTGACAATGTAACTGACCATTTTCGGTATATCAGCTGCAATTTCAGAGGTAACTGTAATATCCTTCTCCTGAGTAGCTGCAACTGCCATCTTTATAACATCCTGAACAAGATCAGCTGGACAGAATGGCTTCTCCTCAAATTTCATCATTCCTTCACTCAAACAATACAAAAGGGTAAACTTTGTTTGAACCCACTTCTCCAACACAGACCTATCATCAATATGTTTTCAATGTTCATACAAACGGAAATAAGAAAAGTGACATGAAATCAGGGTTATGCTTAAGGTCCTTTCAATTCAATTCCCTGTCCACCTATCCACATGGCTAACATTTCAAATTGAACTTCTCCACTATAAAGCTATTAAACTAATTTATTTTTATATGGACTCAGATAATATTTAAGTGCATGAAATTGTTGTTTCTAACTCTCCTTGGAACTGACTTCAAGTTCTCCTACCCACCTTCCTAACATGCAGTTCTTTCACCAGTAAACAGACTTTAGATGTGCCTTGCAAGATAAAGACAATAAATGTACATGCTCAAAATTGTTGATGACAAGCAGATTCCTATAGAAAGCTTCCTACTAACTTCTACAAGCATTAAGGCTGGTTTGAGGGACAAGCCCATATTTATGATTAATATACTTTTGAATATCAAAACTAATCCCCAGTTAAAAAAATTATTTCTTACTGCAGCTTTGGTAAATTGTAATACGTCAAAAATATATGATATTTATGGGCATTTCTAGTTAGTGTATGTTATATATCATAGTATCATCAAAGTAGCAGATCTGTCTACATGATCATTAAATGCAATTTCATCCATCTGCAATAATCTTCATCAACTCCACGGGACACAAAATCATAAATGTTATCTCCTTGGCAGAGACTCAACCTAGATGACTAATTTTAGACTGAGATATCTTTTGACACAAAATGTTAGTGCCTTGGCAGAGACTCAACCTAGCTGACCAACTTTAGGCATGGATATCTTTTGATGCTAAACCGATATGTATTGAGGGATTGCATCCTATTCTTCCTTGGTTTTTTATTATAAAGCTATCAATTATTTTTTTCCTTTCACCCCCACGTTTGATTTACACAAGATTCTGCAGAAGAGACAATAACAACAGCTATTTTATCAGGAAACATTATTAGGTAGGTGGTGTTACAGATAAACCTCCCTACACCATGCAACACAACTTTACATATATAGATAGAAGAATAGGCATTAACATGCAATGCAACCTACATAGACTCTAATGGGTAATTGGTGATATATCCATCATATAGGGTACCTTGACTGAGAGGATAAACCCTGCCCAACAACAAGCCTCCCATGTGGAAGAAAACCACATGGTCAGTGCCATTTGACATCAGTCGCCATCCCTCACACAGCGAGAACTCCATGTGTTCCTGGCTCACTAAGCTATGGCTATGCACCAACTTGGTATGACTATCATCACTTGCACTTATAGTGAATAAGGTAAAAAGTAATTAGCATCTCATACGGCACTTTCATAATTTATGATTTATTTAGCACCTTGTACAGTTCTTTTCATTATTTTAGCATCTCATATGGAACTTTTCTTAATTATTTGGCATCTCATATGATGCTTTTCATTACTTTATGCATCTCAAAACTCATATAGCACTTTTCATAATTTATATATTTTCCCATCAAGAGGTAGAGCCAATACAAGAATACAATCACCAATTCCAAGGTCAAAAACTAAGGCTTGTGGCGATACATTTAGGAGAGTATAAGATAATCATAAGTTACGTGTATGAGTAAGTTTATTTTCACACCTTGAGATCAGATAAATTTTGCAGTTCAGCCACTTCCTCCTCAATGATTACAGTGATGTTGGAGCATCTAGACTTCTCAGGATTTGGCGCAGTTGGGTGCAAATGGAGCTGATGCACAGGTGAGCACAATTGAAGAAGCGCAAGTAAAAGAGAGGCACAGATGCCAAATAGTTCACATGAGCAGCAGGCACAGGGGGTGTGTGAATGGGAGATAGAAGTTTGGATTCGAAAGGAAATCAGTGCAAAAAGGAGCTGAGTGCTTGGCGGATTATTGGTGCAAGGCAGAAGGACGCGCAAGCGAAGGTGGCGTGCAAGAAGGCACACAAAGAAGACAAAGCAATGTGTGGAGGAATTTAAGCAACAGTTGCAGAATTGTTACAACTGACTTGCATACGTGTCAAGAGTATGATGGTGGAAAAGCCTATAAAGGTGATGACCCCAAGGAGATCGGGTTGGCTCCCAAAGAGTGGGTCAGCTGATACAAAATTGTTTTGTGGTTTTAAACTGGGAAAGGACAAGGAGTCAACCCAAGGAAGAGCTCGAAAGAAGAAGAAGACTAGTTCAAGGGAGGAGGCCAAGGAGTCATAGATGTTGCAAAGGCCAAGAGTAGAGATTGGCCAAGGCATGTACTTGTTTATGTAAATATTCTTTCGTGCCAATGAGAACGAGTAGAACGGCTCTTTAGTCTCTATGGCCTTGAATGTTTCCACATATTGTTTCTTCCTGCATTTAGCCTTGATTTATAGTTTGTTGTTTATGCATTTTGTTTCATAGCAGTTAGGGTTGATAAAGCGCTTAAGGCTTGACTCTAGACACCCAAGAGCATTTAGCCTTGATTTATAGTTTGTTGTTTAAGAATTTTGTTTCATAGTTGTAAGGGTTGATAAAGTGCTTAAGGCTTGACCCTAGACACCCAAGAGAGAAGGGACCCATTGCGCCTCCCCTGCACCATATGGGTCCTTCAAGAATGATGTCAGTTCCCTTCCCGAGAGCTATAGTGCAATATTTGAACCTAAAAAACAATCATTGTAGCATATATCTAATAGAGTAGAAATACAAGAAGAAGATTTAATATGTAACTATGCCAAAAATACTAAATCATCATACGGATCACATTTCTTATTGTTATGGCTGAAGTGGATGCAACATTGAAGAGGAAGTGAGCATAAATGAAGATAGAGAACTGTGGAATGATGGGGAAAATGACCACCCAAGTACCTATTTATACTAGACCATAATCACAAGTAAGATCAGCCCTCTCTTGTATTGAAGGGAAATTTAATAGAAATGCAAAATAGCTGACATAGTGTGAACCCACTTGGGGTAAGCCCACCTTACCGTTTACTATTAACAATGGCCCCTTTCTAAATGAAATATCATTTTCTTCTGAATCAATCTTTACTTGAATGTTTCTTAATGAGTATAATATTGCTTATGTCTTTGCAGTAATCTTTGTATGTGTTGAATTTAAAGTAGCTGCAAGAGCCATTCTCCGGGAGGATAGCAAAGACCCTAGCCGAGATCTAGGGCCCCCAACGCACCCCTGGGGTTCCTGGTCTGGGACCAAACAGTCAGTGCCATGGCAAAAGACCCCTGAGAGGGCCCCTAGTAGATGACTGAGGTTCTTGGTCTGGGACCAAGCAGCAAAAGACCCTTGAGAGGGCCCCCAGTAGATGACTGGGGTTCTTGGTCTGGGACCAAGCAGTAAAGACCCTTGAGAGGGCCCCCAGTATATGACTAGAGTTCTTGGTCTAGAACCAAGTAGTTAAAGTCCCTAGATATGTC
>ML802266.1:3807-14155 GCA_009831015.1 Picea engelmannii
CATAATTAGAGCTTCCACCTTCACGTGGTTGCCCCTGTTTAGTAGAGAATGAACTATTCTTGAAACCAAGATGAGATTTGTGCGACTGCGCCTAATCATACCAATGATGTAGGTATGTCCATCATCAATTCATCATTATCATTCTGAAAATTATCATTCTCCAATTATATTATTCAAATTTTACAAGGAAATTGTACTAGGACTAGACACGGGCAATAGTGACCTGTGAATGGGGCCAACGTTGAAATTTTTTCAAATTGTTTCTGACTTCATTGAAATTTGACATGGATAGACTATTCACATGCCTTAATGATATGGGAGGGTTTCTGGACTCAAATTTGACTCACACACCCACTTTCTTCCATCATCAATTCATCATGTAAAGCATAAATCCTAATTTAGTGGAGTCATCGATTTGTTCCCAATGAATGGATTTGTTGTTGTTGACATGGAATGGGACAACACATGTACCTTCTTAATTTTCTTCCTTCACTTGATGTGGGCATGGTCATTCCTAGCCTTGAATGGAAATTTTCCCCTAGTCTTAGTCGTAACCCTTCATAAATGTTTTCGCCCAACGATCATTATATCAGAATTTTGGAGGCATGTGGTCATTGGGATCATGAGGATTTTTAACCCCACAGTAACAAGAAACATTAATGGATCAACTTTGACTAGATTGAAAGGTGTCTACAATTGAAAATACTAACAACCCAAAACTAAAAGGGATCAATACACCAACTGTCAATGAGAGGTGATCTCATTGTGGTGTGTAGGAATAGGCCTAGCACCTTCAAAATTATCATTCTCCAATTATCTTATACAAATTTTACAAGGAAATTGTACTAGGACTAGACATGGGCAACAGTGACCTGTGAATGGGGCCAACGTTGAATTTTTTTCAAACTATTTCTGATTGCATTGAAATTTGACATGGATAGACTATTCTCATGCCTTAATGATATAGGAGGGTTTCTGGACTCAAATTGACTCACATGCCGACTTTATTCTATCATCAATTCATCATGTAAATCATAAACCCTAATTTAGTAGAGTCATCGATTTGTTCCCAGTGAATGGATGCGTTGTTGTTGACATGGAATGGGACAACACATGTACCTTCTTAATTTTCTTCCTTCACTTGATGTGGGCCTGGTCATTCCCAGCCTTGAATTGAAAGTTTACCCTAGTCTTAGTCATCACCCTGTTGGCAGCCAATTCAATTTTTTCCATTGTCCTATAAGCTTCCTACACCTATGTCTCCTGAACTTCAAATTGTCGTCACATTTTGCAAATAGAAGACATTTTCATTTCTTGTGACACTTGCAAATCGGTCTCGATTTAGTTTTCACGACTGTAAGCGTGAAAACTCCTCTATCATTATTTGAACTGTCATGGTCTTTTATTGATATTTTGAGTGGCACTTTACCTTTGGTTTATCATGTGGCTGAAAAGATTTTTCAAACTTTGCCTATTCTTACTTTGATTTCACAACTTGATTTTTATTTAATTGGTAAAGCATTGAGCATATGGACACTTGCCTAGTCATTGATTTACATATGGGTCATGGTTTATTTTTGTTTTTATGTGATCCGTATGATAAAATTTATAAGCTCTTGGCTTATTGATTTTAGGAAATCAATTGTCACCATGTTTTAAAACCTTTGATCAGAATGTTTGATTATGCAATTGCGCGTTGGTTAAACATTTGGGTTTTGATTTAACGTTGAATGACAATGGTTTGAATTATTACAATGGCACATATTTAACTTTGGGTTTGATTTCACATTGAACATTCATTGTTTCAAATAATACATTGGAGCATTGGTATATTATCCACCGTTTGATTTTTGGGGTTGGCCGAATATTTTGGTTTGAACGATGTTATGATTCATTGAACAGAGGTTGTACTTTGTCATGACGGCTATGCATGACGGTGGATAATCCCACCACCCTCGTACGTGCACATTAATTTTCTTCCCCTTTGATTGTTTGCAGTTGTTAGCCCAAACGATTTTCCTCCTATGTGTTGTTGTTTTCAATCCAAACCCTGACCATGTGCCCGCACCATGGCTCCAGTCGTAAGGGCTGAACCCAATGGTAGCCAGGATCTATTGATGTTCGACAGTGCTTACAGTGACCTTGAGGAATTTGGATGGCTCCCGTTCATACAAAAGTTTGATGGTTTTAACCCTTGCATGGATCGGCAATTCGCATTAACCTTTGATGGCTGCTGAGCCAAGGTTGGGGATATCTAGTTGGAAATTGATGAGCAATTTCTCAGTTTAGCTACCGGTTTGCCTGTCACTGGACAAAGATGGTCCAAAAATTGCAAAGTGGAAGAGGTCCCGTGGACACTGCTCTTATAGTCGCGTAGGGTGAGTTCCTGTGACAAAGGTTTGCCCGCGAGTATGCTCAAGCAACGTTGGCATGATTTGTTGATGATAACCAAGCAGTTTATCACCTGTGAGGGTCGATATGGTTTTTCTTTCTTACACCATCTTCATTTACTTATGGTTTTCATGGGCTATGAGCTTAATATGCCTTATTACTTGCAGAGGAGCCTGTTTAAAATGTCTAAAAGATACAAAAGGAACCAGGCCGATAGCAGCCTTTTTCACTTTGGGTTGATTAAAATGATTGTTGTTTGTCATTTGGGGTTACATCGAGACTGTTGGAATGATTTTCTTAATCGCAATAATTTTGAGGATTCAAACCCACCACAGGTTGACAAACCTGTGGTGAGTGAGGGCAAGTTTGTACCTCCCGTACCCTACAGTGTTTTGTTACCTAAAACCTTACCAGACTCACCTATCAACCTACCCAAATCTATGACAAAGGATGACCAGACTGTTAAGCTCATGGCTAAAATGCCTAAAGCCAAACCTACTGCGAATTCCAAAGGCAAAAAGAACGCTCAATTAATCTCTCACATGGCAAGAAACAAGCCGAAGCCTCCTGTCAACCCTGACCCTATCCTAGTGAGTGAAGACTCTGACTCAGAAGTAAAGAGTTACTTGGCAAGTGAGTATCCCTATTCAGAAGGTATGTGTACCAAACCCTCATACCACTTTGTGAAAAACCTACCACCTTGCTTGCAAAATGACCCTAATTTCCCAGGCATTAAACTACCTTGTGAAACCCCCGGTGATGCGTCAAAACCCTCCCCTGCTCTACCTCAACCAGCTGTACCACCCTGTGATGAGTGCAACTCGTGGTTAGAAAGGTATTACCTTGATGTGCCAATGCTATAGTCCAGAATTCATTCTCTGGAGGATCAAGTTGCAAGGCTTACCAGCCAAAAGGCTAAATTACAAGCCACTGATAAGAAACAGAGAACGACAGGTTCTGTTTTGTTTAAGAATGTGGATTCAGTTACAGCGGTCGTGAATTCAAAATTGGCATAGCTCGAGCAGCCTCACTGGTATGTCTATCACCTGTTTATATGACAAACTCATAGCTCTGTTTACAACGAGATTTGCTCTGTCATACTATATGCATTATGTACATAGTTTTGTTTTGATAAATCGAATTTCGTTTTTCCCAGTTTAGCTTTGAGAGGATTTTCTCCGATTCGATTGATCGTGCTATAGATTTGATTGGTTTGATTTGGCTTAAAATTGAATGCTCTGTTGATTGATCGAAGTTATTATAGACACAAGTTGTTTCTCATATTTCGATTTTAAACACAATCGCATTTCGTTTTGATTTGGTTATAATATATATGCTATGATTGGTAATAGTTATGATATAGTCAACTATTACGGTTTTATGTCCATATGGTTTTCGAACAACTAGAATACAGTTTGGATTTGTTTAAAATGATTCCGTACAAATTCACCCAAATTGTGAATGGATTCAATTCGTAACGGTTATGTGAAACCCATCCGGTTAATTCGTTTTGGTCTGCTGTTAGATCGACCATGTTATCATTTGGATTTGTAATGGAAATGAATATTCAGTTACGAGTTGATTTGGGTAACGAAAGTAACTATATCCAGCATCACGATTTGTTGCTATATTTAACTCAAGCATGATTTGTTTCGATTGTTGCCCAGTTTACGATTATCACCTCTGTCGATTTGTTGATAGTTTTGATTACTATTTTTTGATCCTATCTGTTGACTGTGTAACACTCAGTGATTGAAATCTATGGCGAAATTTGGTTGATGCTGTTATGAACGTTTTATTTGACCATAATCGTAACAGTCTTTCAATCTTTGTATTTGATTAAAACAACATGGATCTTATGCTACATTGTTATTGCCATAATAATTGGATTATGATTGTGTTGGATTAGATCGTATCTCATACGATATCACTCATTGTTGATTTCATTTGAATGGGAACGTTTTTGTAACTGTTTGACCCCGATTTTATGGTCAAAAGAAAAACAGAGTATTATTATCCTTGTTTCAATTGAATCACTATTGATTGTGTTTGATTTAAATGATAAACTCATTTGAACCATTAGTGATTCGTTTTTAATGTTTATTAAAAATAAATTGGATTTGACTCTTTTAATAAAATTTGATTTGATTTTATCTGATCCTGTATGCTATTTTAGACTAGCTACAGAATCAAAAGATTCTGTAGCTAAGTCTGTAGGATCAATTTTTTATTGTTTTATTAATAAAAATGTCTTTCTAACTGGTTATTTTTGGTCTATTGCAGATCAATTCGAAATGGCAGTGGATTTGATGAGCAGTTAGGGGATATTTCAAAGATTTCACTTGCATTTTGATTTCCTAGTTTAGTTGATTTTGGGATATTTCCTAGATTATGTAAAACAGTTTGATATTATCCACAGGGAGGTTTTACCCTGTGGAGAGACTTATAAATACTTATCATTTTTGTAATAATGGACATCCTCATTCATGGGAGAACATGGATATGGAGTAATAATACAGACTGAAGCAGAATCTGGTGTTTTGTCACAGCTTTAGCTTCTCATTATATCAATATTTTGTTTCATGTTGTGTATATCAATTTGTATCTAGTTAATGACTACTTTAGCTATCTTAATCATGTGCAAATGATATAATTTTAATCACTGTAATCCATATCTGGTTTCTTCCAAGTGTATAAAAGACATAACAATTGTTTAATTCAGTTTGTGAATGACAGGTTTATCTTCTTCATAAGTTGAATTATCAAATATAAGTTTTTGCATAACAGGTTTCCCTTATTGCAGAGATTTATAATCATATAGTTGTTATGATTTTTTATGTCTTGTTTGTCCTGTAAATAACTCAAAGAGCAACATAGCCTATCGTTTATGAGAAGCTTATGGACTAACCGGTGCGAGTTTCCTTCCTTCGACCAGCTTTGAAGTCATCATACACAGGGCAGACTTGGAGCATTTCCAGGTCAGTTTTTCATTTGTTTAGTATATTAGATTGTTTAATTTCAGTTAATATATTAGATCGTTTAATTTCAGTAGTTTCATTTCTTATTCATAAAATCAAAAATCAAAAAGATCTATGGTTGTCTTAGGGTAGAAAGCACATGAGTTTTGCAGGTTTTAATTAAATCGGTAGACTGTTTATAGTGTACATTTGTGAATAAGTAATATTGCAGCTGGTAATTAGATAGTTGATTTGAGTTATTATAATAATAATTAATAGATTGTATAGAATAGTTAGTGTAATTTGTATTTAGTTTTAGTTTATATAGTGGTTTGTTTTAATTAGAATAGTGTATTAGTTTAGTTTTAGTTAGTTTAGTTTCTTGTATTTAGTTTTAGTTAGTTTTAGTTAGCTTTAGTTTGTTTTATTTGTTTTAGTTAGATTAGTTAGTTTAGATTATTTTTCTCTTTGGTTTTCTTAGGACTTTAGAGCGGCCAACGAAGCTGTTAAACCCATCAGGGTGGTTCATTCCAAACGGCTTGGGTTATTTAGACAACCCCGGACCAGTTCCACTCTCTCAATTGACGGATGGACAATTTCGCCCGTCAACACACCCTTCATGACAGTTGTCACCCAACGATGATTATATCACAAGGTTGGAGGCATATGGGCGTTGGGATCATGAGGCTTTATAACCTTACAATAATAAGAGACATTAATTGAACTTTGACTAGATTGAAAGGTGCATGCAATTGAAAATACTAACAACCCAAAACTAAAAGGGATCAATACAAAGACTGTCAATGAGAGGTGATCTGGATGTGGTGTGTAGGAATAGGCCCATCACCTTAAAAATTATCATTCTCCAAATATATTATACAAATTTTAGTAATTCCTATGTACTAGGACTAGACACGGGCAACAGTGACCTGTAAATGGGGCCAAAGTTGAAATTTTTTCAAACTGTTTCTGAATGCATTGAAATTTGACATGGATAGACTATTCGCATGCCTTAATGATATGAGAGGGTTTCTGGACTCAAATTTGACTCACAAACCCACTTTCTTCCATCATCAATTCATCATGTAAACCATAAACCCTAATTTAGTGGAGTCATCAATTTGTCGGGTTTTAGTGTTCCCAGTGAATGGATGCATTGTTTTTGACATGGAATGGGACAACACATGTACCTTCTTAATTTTCTTCCTTCACTTGATGTGGTCCTGGTCATTCCCAGCCTTGAATTGAAAGTTTCCCCTAGTCTTAGTCATCACCCTTCATGGCAGTTGTCACCCAACGATCATTAGATCACAAGGTCATTAGTCATCTCCAAGTATCTTCCTTAGAAGCATATTCTAGGTCACTTAACCCATTTCTAGGTCACTTAACCTATTTCTAGGTCACTTAACCCATTTCTAGGTCACTTAACCTATTTCCCTCATTTTTAGGGTTAACCACTTTCCATAATTATAAATTTCTCCATTAATTTATCATTTAAATATTCTTCCTTGACTTTGTCACTTTTCTTCACCATTTAAATAATAATTTATTCTTTTCAATCTTCTTTGACTTCTTTGACCTTTTGGGGATTCAAGCCTACATATGAGGGTCCTCCAACTTCGTAAGACCATAACTCTCAAACCATGAGCATTTATGTGACGTTCCACATACCACTGGAAATGGAATGACAAGCACTATCCATCTAGGATAGTTATATTGAAAAATTCGTTGATATTCATCTCATTATTCCACATATACGCATAACCATACTTCAAGGATAACTCAACCACAAAGAGTCTTCCTCTGAGGGATTTTACCATAAGGGGACCACTTTGCAGTTCATCCATTTTTACACCTTATCAACCATGATAAGACAATAAAGATTCATCTTTACATAAATCCAACAATGCATCATATACCAAAGAAACCACATCGATTCATATTCATCTATGCATCATGTATCAATGAAAATTACGATAAGACATGTATACATCAAACCTTTGGCCTTTGAAATCATTCAATCAACATTTGGCATCAATCAATTACTTGAAATCAATCAATCAATGAATCAATCATTCTTTGGCATCAATCAATCACTTGACATCAATCCTTTGACATCAATTAATTAAACTTTGGCATCAATGACAACATGATCCAACATAGTACCCAAGGAAAAAAGTTGTTATAAGGATTCATGTAATAGTACCTATAGTTTATGTAAAACCTAATTAGGAGGAATTTCCTTGATCCTAAACAATTCCCTCCTTCCATTTTGTGGAAATTATTCTTTAATTGGACCCGTGCAGAGTGACTTGTCAATGGGGCCAACGTTGGTATTTTTTCAGTTTGTGCTTGTATGCATTGAAATTTGGCATGGTTATAGTAGTTGCATGCGTTGGCGGTATGGGAGGGTTTCTATAATCAAAGACAAATCACACAAATAATTTCACAATAAAACAACAAAATTAGAACCTAATTGTGAAGGAGATGAACTTATCCATTTTTTCCTTGCTATGCTTGATGACATGGTTCTAAGTGGAGGCCATTTATTGTTGTGAGCTACACATGCAACAACTTATGGATTCTAATTTTAACGTACCATTTTATTGGTAGGCCCTCAAGAGCCTCCCGATTATATCTCTATAAAGAGCCTATAAGTGACCTTCAACAAAGGAAAAAATAAGTTCCTTTGTTTGACATGTTGTCTACTCCATTGTCTTCCTTTCCCCCAAAAACATTCTAATGAATAACTTTTCCATGAATCTTATGGACATATATATGAGTTAAATTCCCATTTTGAAATAGGCCACTTACATCATAGAACATTGGCCAGTCATGCCAAAGGCTCCGATCAATAGGTCATTTTTTTCATGCTTTCCTTGGGTACATGTAACATTGTTAAGGATATTTGGTCACGATGAGACACATGAATTGTGTTAGAAAAACAGGACCGCGGAGCAATAAAATAAAACAAATGCGGAAACAAAACATAGAAGATATACAATACAAGAGAGACATAGATTTATGTGGTTCACCCAGTGTGGGCTACGTCCACCAGAGAAATTTCCAGGTCCTTTCTTTATTATTATCCAGCAAAATGAAGGGATACAACCTACAGCAAAACCCGCTGTAACTTTCTCTTCTTTCTCTCACAGTCTCCTCTCTCAGAATACAATACTCGCCAACATCCATAGCCGCAATTCATTTCCCTCATAAAAGAGGGTTGCCTTCTAGGGAAAAAAACCCTAACATAATCTCTATCGTTAGATCTGCGACCTTATAATGAACGGTCCAGATTTACAATGAAATTACAATATACTTTTGCAAGGCAATTTTTTCTTTGGGGGCTTCACCCCCGAACCCCTGCTTGGGGCCCTCTTGCCCCCAGACCCCCCAGCCGGGGGGATAGCCCCCCCAGACACCGCAGAGGGGTCACCCGCCCTCTGCACTCCCCTGCATGGAAGAGTGTACATAATTTTGGGGTGTAAATACTTCATGGGGTATAAAAATGGATGAAAGTAAAAGACCTCTAAATCAGGAAGATAATCAGGCTCCACAACCAACAATCTCCCACTTGGAGACTGATCTCAACAACTCCATCGTTGTTGTATATGTTGGACTCTGAACCTTCTTAGACCTGACAATTTTCTCATCTTCATGTTCATTCTTGAAGACCAACTAAAACTGAGAAAGAACACAGTTTCTCCCTGGTTACTCCCTTTGTTAACATGTCTGTAGGATTCTGGCTAGTGTGTATCTTTTCTAGCTTCAATTGTCCATCTTCCAAGGTGGATCGTATGAAGTGGTACCTCAAATGTATATGCTTAGTATTCGAATGGAAGGCTGAGTTCTTTGCAAGGTGAATGGCACTTTGACTGTCACAGTACAACCTATTGCTCTCCTGCTTCTTTCCTAATTCCTCCATAAACCTTTGTAACCAAATCATTTCTTTACTAGCCTCTGTAGCAACAACATACTCAGCCTTTGTTGTTGAAAGTGCAACAACCTTTTGCAGTTTCAAAATCCAACTTACTGTTGTTCCACCTATAGTAAAAACATACCTTGTGGTGCTCCTCCTGCTGTCTTTATCACCTGCCATATCTGAATCAAGATATCCCTGTAGAAAAGTGTCTGAACCTCCAAAACATAATGCATGTGTAGTAGTACCTCTCAAATACCCGAGAATCCACTTTACTACCTCTCAATATTCTTTACCTGGATTGTTCATACACCTACTCACAACTCCCACTGCATGTGCAATATCTGGTCTTGTGCAAACCATTGAATACATCAAGCTACCAACTGCTAATGAATATGGGACCCTGGACATGTATTCTATCTCCTCCTGTGTCTTGGGACACATTTCCTTAGTTAATTTGAAATGGCTAGCCAAAGGTGTACTAACTGGTTTTTCATTCTTCATTCTAAACCTCTCCAACACCTTCTTTGTGTACTCAGCCTGAGACAATGTCAGTTTGCAATTTTTCCTGTCTCTTGTTATTCTCATACCAAGGATTTTCTTTGCAGCACCCAAATCCTTCATCGCAAATGAATTGGCTAATTTATTCTTGAGCACATTTATATCTTGCATATTAGACCCTGCAACAAGCATGCATCTACATACAATAGAAAGATAATATAGCTTCCATTTTCTAGCCTTTTAAAATAAACACAGTGATCAGAATGACATCTATTATAACCTTGTTTTGTCGTAAACCTGTCAAACTTCAGATAGCACTGCCTTGGAGCTTTCTTTAGGCCATATAATCTCTTCTTCAACCTGCATACCAAATTCTCCTTCCCTTTGACCTCATACCCCTGTGGTTGTGTCATATAAATCTCTTCCTCCAAATCCCTATGGAGAAAAGTTGTTTTTACATCTAACTGTTCAAGATGCAAATCTTCTACTACCACAAGACTTAAAATAGTCCTAATTGAAGTCATTTTAACAACAGGAGAAAATATTTCATCAAAATCTATACCTTTCTTTTGTGCAAAAC
>ML802266.1:18749-40200 GCA_009831015.1 Picea engelmannii
CAAAATCGCACTCACCACTACACTCCTGCGCAGATTGGAGAGGAGAGGAGAATGCATGAATTTGAGAGGCTAGGGAACACAAATTGGAGAGGAATATTGGAGAGGAGAACGCATGCATATTGGAGAGGAGAACGCACGCATATTGGAGAGGCTAGGGCATAGGGATT
Organism: Picea engelmannii; assembly: GCA_009831015.1. Taxonomy (NCBI): domain Eukaryota; kingdom Viridiplantae; phylum Streptophyta; class Pinopsida; order Pinales; family Pinaceae; genus Picea; species Picea engelmannii. The sequence goes on from ML802266.1 coordinate 18,917, forward strand.
TGCACACAGAGTGGAAGGGAGAGGAGGACGGGAGAAGGAGGGGGAGGGAGATGCACACAATTTTGCACCAGAGGAGGGCACGCGGCTGAAGGAAATGGTTTGACTTATTTCTCATATCTCTTGAGTGTGCATGATATATGTTTGATGAAATGCTTGATATAAATTCTTGATACAATGCTTGATGAAATGCTTGATAGAATGCTTGATGAAATGTTAAGTCATCCTTTTTAAATGCACATAGATGGTTTAAAAAAAACTAAAGTATTCCCAAATCATCAAACTATCATGTGATGTGGAGACAACATACCTGAAGACAATATAGGAAGGTGGAAGATGATGTGTTAAATTTGTGTGAGTAGGTTTGGGGTGTGGAAGTGGACAACATTTTGAGGTTTGAGACAAGCATGGGATTTTTCATGAAGAAAGTTATACTAGTTTGAAAGACCAATGTATCCTTATATTTGGGTCTTTGGTTTCCCTACAAACCCACCAATAGAATCCAATTTAATGTGAAAAAAGGTTTTGAAAAGAGAAGTGTCCATACAAGTCTAAGAAATGAACCATTCCTTTTGTAAAAAGCATTTTTTCAAAAGTGATTCAAGAAGGATGAGTTATTCTCCTTATAATATCAAGCATATAGATCAGACCCAACCTTTATCATTCTGCAAGTGGATGATCTCTTGGAAAGACTAACTCAATTTTATGAAGACAAAGAATGTTTTAGAATGGACACCTTACCTAGATTAGGAGTATAGGCGCATCCAAAGAGTGGATACCAAGGCCATCGATCATGAAACAATAATATAAGAGATGTCATGGGATGAGTTGATTCCTTATATGTATCATATGCAGACCTCACAGGGTACATTTATTTGGAGACATAAGACAAAGGATAAGAAAGGATGGTGCCTCAATGGGTTCTTTTCTTATAAGGAATATGAGGTCATAGAGATAGACAATATGGACCAAGAAATAGTGAGTATTTATAATGATGTGAACCAATATATAGAAGAATACAAAAAGAAAACAAAGGTCGATGAAGACATGATTTCTAAATGGGAAATGTACATAGAACATGTATGGGATATATGGAAATGAAACCTTCATAGATGAGGCATGATAAATAAGTTAGGTAAATTGAGGAGGAGATGGTGTAAAGGGACAAAGAAAGACAAGCATGAGTTGTGGTTCAGAAAAGAAAAGGACATGAAAGTTTGTCCAATCCTAGACAAAGTCAAGGAAATGGGAATGAGGACCCCCATAAGTGAAATAAGCTTAACATAGATACCAAAGGAAAATGAGATAAAACAAAGAGAGTGGATGAAGGAGGAAAAGGACAAAACAATGAAGGCCTCTTGGACTTGTCCTCGTATAAAGAAGCAACTAATAAACAAGAAAATGAATGCACAACTCTAATAAACATAACGTGTGAGAATACCATATGGCAGAACCCCAACATTCTTATGGAGAAGAGAAAGAGAGAAGGGACTACAAGGTAGCATGAATCAATGAAATGAGGTAAAATCAAAGATAGATGAAGGTAGGAGAGAAAATGAAAGAATAGAAAGGTAGGAACCAATGAAAGGAAGAAATATTTGAGAAAAAAATAAATTTAGTAGAAGAGTAGATCAAAAAGTCGGACAAGATGAGAGAGGATGAGAAACAATCACATGAGAAGACTATAGAAGAAAAGAGGCAAACAATGGAAATAAGGCAAAGAAAGATGTCAAGGAAAAGGTGGATCTAAGAGGAGAAGACAAAAAAAGGAGTAGGAGGATAAAGACAAATTTGTAGATGAATATGTTCCTAGTGAATATGATAAGGAAAAATATGCACAGGTAATCATTAGATTCTAGCATAATAGAGGACATGAAATTAGAGATACTAAGGACATAAAAGAGACCTTGTTGCAACTATGAATTGTACATTTAAATGTTGTAAATTTATAAGTAAAAGAGCTCGAAAACCATTGATTGCAATACAACAAGAAAAAGCATGGAACATGAATGTAGAGGATGTTTTACAAACAAAGTTTAAATCACAAAAGGTCCAAGATAAACCACAAAAACTATTGGAATTTTATTAAAGAAATAAAGTGTTGATAATGCAAGTAGTTTTTCCTAGGATAGGGGACAATCCTAGATGGCTAATGACATCTTAGGATGATGGATTCAATGAGGTAGAGACTCAAGGAGAAATTTCCTTTCCCTATCAAAAGGGTCTCATAAGGTCATGACTATAATATGTGGTGGGTATATTTCTTATAAGAAGTTCATGGTTTTGTAAAACGGGAAACACACAATAATATAAATCCACCCTAATTATTTCTTGAGGGAGAAACAAGGGGACTATGATACAACAATAGGGGAAGAGGTAAGGGGATTTTTGGTTTATTTAGCCTTATCATTGTCCTTGGGGTACTATATTTTCTTGCCTATGTATCCTTACAACATTCCCATCAATATTTGACTTTTGGGTTGGTCTAAGTAAAAGTATCCTATGTGTCATATCCTGAGGAAGAGAGAGGGGTCTCATACAAGAAAATTTTTTGCATTGTTTTTCCCATGTAGGATGGTTGGAGAGAAACCATGCTTAGAATTTCCACAATAGTTGAGACAATCCTTTAGACCTACAACCCAATTATTGTTCCTCATTGATTGTTCAAATTTCACCACTAAAGTGTATGGAGGTATACATGCCCTACTCCCCTTTGGATTTGAATTTCTGACCTCTTATGAAGAAACACATGTTCTTAACCGTGTGCTTCCATAGAAGGAGCTTTCCAAATATGTGAAATTCGCCACTAAAGGCGCTTTCCAAATATGTGAAATTCCAGGATCATGGATTTCCAAACTATCGATCCCCACTCGAACTCTTTGATAGGTCTCAAATCCAGTTCTCCATTGAGCATCAGGGGATATGAAACTATATGAAACTTTATGCAACTTATATGAAAATAAATGAAACTAATAATATGCAACTATATGCAACTTTATGCAGCAATGCAACTTATGCAACTATATTGCAACAATTTCATATGCAACTATATGCAACTATGCAACATGCAACTTAAGAAACTTTATGGAACTTATGCAACTTTACGCAACTTTATCCAACAATGCAACTTGTGCAACTTTACACAACTTTATGCAACTTTACGCAACATGCAACTTTATGCAACAATGCAACTTACGCAACTTTATGCAACAATGCCACTTATGCAACTTTACGCAATTTTATGCAACATGCAACTTTATGCAACAATACAACTTATGCGACTATGCAACTATATGCAACTTGTTAGTGTCAGAAGTCTCTCCTGGATTGCTTATAGGAGCAGAGCCCAATGCCCATCAGTTTATGTCACGATTTGTTTATACAAAGGGGTGATCGAATGGAAGTTAAATCAAAACAATGTTGTTCTAACTCCAAAACTAGGCCAGGCATGCATGGGCAAGTGAGGTATCAGATGAACTTCAGACAGTGAGTTGTAGTAAGGGTGAATAGGGGGGAAGAATTGTACGAGAGAAATGCAAAGGTTTGTCGTAAACATCAGGCTTCTAATAGACTGTAGGAGAAAACATCTAAACACAAGATCTTCTTACGTTCAAACGCAGAAAACCGGGGAATACAACAATGTAACAAAAAATCCTTTATCGTAACATAATTGCAATAATTCATGTGAATCAGTCAATCATGAACTCCCTCAGTATGAGATGAAAATTAGATGGGGTAGGAAAACTGTCTGTCATTAAACAAGAAATCTTACATACAGATGAATAACCAGAGAACTAGAGTGTCTGTTAAAACTTTACAATCGGGAGATTTGCTCTACCATCGATCCTTTGAAAAATATCAAAACAAAGCATATATACTCCTAAACATTTGCCCATCAGAGGCCTCCTAGACTTTCGGGATGAGGTGTCTCTTCAATCAAATCTGGCCTGCACTCCTCTGTCATATGCCACCTTAATTCTGCATGTCTCACGCCAGGAGGTAGTTGAGCCCTTAAATGATGAATTAGCGTGTGCAGGCTTCCCTGGTAAGTCGAGGAATCGGCATGGCTTCTGTGGAAAGAATCAGTACAGGGGACCATCTCGGGCAAACTTCCCGTCGGGACATCCATACCTTGCAATTAACGAATGAGGTGAGGTTTCAACCACCCTCTCTCTTCTTCATTTACTCCAAGCAGGTATTAGAGTTGAGATCAAGTTGAACTGGCACCTGGAGAACACAGTGATCCCTTCTACAGCTATACTCGACATTTCGGCCCTTTGCGTAACTCTTACTATCACCTCCAAGTGACTTCGGGCTATGACCTTGTACCTATCTTCAAAGGCTCTTTCGACGTTCGGGGTTCGTGGATAGGAAGGAGTAGATCCTTCCTTTTCGAAGTTGCGATGGGTGAAATGTCGAGAGGGCCTAATGGGTGCCACACACCCCTCTCTGATCTGACGGTCCTGAACTAATTCAACAATACTGTGGGCCCAGGTCCGGGACATCTTCGGTGCTTCGCGTCTCGGGGATATGAAAGAGCTTCTCCTTGTGCTTCGAGGTCACAATGGGAGAAAAGGTAGAGGGCCTAATCGTGCACCACGTGCCCCTCCGAGATGAATGACTAAGATCACTCTTGGCTCTTTGGGACCCGTCTTGCCAAATGATAAACCTAAGTGCCCCTCCTCTAGGCCTACTCCTTTGTGAACAGGCGCCAAAACCATGGGCCCGATTCTGGGTGCTTTTGGCACTCCAAGATTTGGGGTTTCGAGATGTGATAAGACAAGGGACTTTTACCCTTCAAACTCCTGAATGCCAATATGTCGACGTGACTAGATCTTGTGCCACGCGTCACTGGATCGGACGACCCAGATTTTATCTTGAAATATAGGTTCTTTCTCTGACGCTATACCTCAAGTAACTTGGTAGCCCCAAGATCCCGGTGACCATCGATCATCTTTATAGATGGGTCTCGGCCACTCGACAACAAAACTTTTCCCGCTCGCTTGACTTGTCACCTGAAAAAGAGATTTTTCCATGCTGTGCTTGGGCGCTTCTCGTGCAACCTGTAGACCTGGGCACTTTTTTTCCCAAGACAAAAATTTTTGCTAACATTAGGCTCCATGGGGGATAGAGTCATCCTTGTGATGCTCTAAGAACTCATTTGCAGCTTCAGTGCCTTGCTATTGGGCTATGGATTCATTTACTAAGCCGGAAATAACAAAAAGGAAAATGAACAACGAACCAAAAAGACAATATTTACAAACAAAGGAGCCGTCTATGGCTCAAACAAAACATTTCTTTAGAAAATACCCATTTATTGGGCTATTGCAAACCTCTTCACCCTCCAAATCCTGCAACCTGTATGTGTTGTTTGAGAAAACCTTGGAGATTTTGAAAGGCCCAATCCATAGGGCGTTAAACTTGTCATGTTTTCCCTTGTCTTGCACGGGTGCATCCCACTTAAGCACCAAATCCCCAATCTCAAACTCTTTCTTCTTGACTTTCCTGTCAAAAGTCAGTTTGAGCTTCTGCTGATGGTCCTGAATTCTGTCCATTACCTTCTCTCTGGCCTACTGGACCTCTACCAGTTGATGAACTCTTCTAATCATGTCGTCAGGCTCTTCTTGATGATCCTGGAAGAACTTTGCTATAGGAATGGATAGCTGAGAAGGGAAAACATCTTCTACTCCATAAACTAATTGGAAAGGGGAGATGCCTATAGATCTCTTTGTGGTCACTCGATCAACCCATAGAGCGAATTTCAACTTTGAATCCCAGGCCCTTTTGTTGTCCTCCAATAGTCTTTTGATAATCCTTATCAGGATTTTGTTGGAGGACTCTGCTAAACCATTGCCCTGAGGATAGTATGGGGTAGAGTGAATTAGTTTGATCCCAAATTGCTCATAGAACTTGGCTAACGACTCAGTCTTGAATGAGGTTGCGTTATCAGTAACAATCTTTCTTGGGCAGCCGAATCTTGTGATGAGGTCTTCCAGGAATCCAATAATTACCTTGTGGGAAGCACTCTTGGTGGGGATAGCTTTGATCCACTTAGTAAATAAATATGTAGCCATCAGGATCCATCTGTGCTTCCCACTGGAAGCAGGGTGGATTTCTCGAATAAAATCTAGGCCCCATTGCTGGAAAGGTCCAGAAACAATTACAGGCTTTAAAGGCATAGATTTGAGTTGTTGCTTTCCTGAAAAACTTTGGCATGGGATGCAGGCTCTAACTTCTCTATAGACATCAGTGAACAAGGTGGGCTAGTAGTACCCAGATCTGAGAATTTTGTGAGTTGTGGTCTTCCAAAAATGGTGCCCCCCGCATAGGTTGCTGTGAAATTCAACCATGATCCTGTCGGCCTCCTGCAGATTCATGCATTTTAAAAGCACCCCCAAGGGGTCTTTCCAGTATAAAATTTGATCGACAAGGCAGTACCTGACTGCTTTGATATTTAGAGCTCTTGCCTTGTTTCTTTGCAGGCCATCTGGAGGCCGCAATTCCTACAGAAAATATATGACATCCTTATACTAAGGACATCGGGCCAACAGAGGTTCTATTTGAGGATCTACATCAGTCAGTTGATTCTGTTGATTTTATGAACCTGCATTGATGAAATCTACCCCCAAGACTCTGTAATTTGCTTCAGCCAACAACTTGGCTAAACCTTGACCTTTAATCAATTTGGTAGGCCTTATCTCCAAGTCAAACTCCAGGATCTTATCTATCCACTTACTCCTCCCGTCTATGTCGGGCTGAAAAAGGATGTCCTTCACAGAGGCTGAAGGAACGTATGTGGTCACTTTTGAGTGCAGGACATAGAATCTGAAAGATTTGAGAGTTTTCACTAAGGCATAGGCATGTTTCTCCATGATTTCATACCTGATCTTTGCATCTCTTAATGCCTTGCTGAAGAAGGCAATGGGTTGCTCTTGCCCTTCCTCATTTTCCTGCAACAAGACCGTTGCTATTGTATCAAAAGAAGCAAAAGAGAAAATTAGGAAATCTTTGGAATAGTCAGGACTGATCAACACATGTGCCTCAATCAATGCCCTTTTTATTTGGATAAAATATTCCCTGGGTTCAGTGGTCCATTTCACTTTATTTCCCTTCCTGAGCATGGTTGTGATGTGTTTCACCAACTCAGAAAAATTTGAGATGAATCTTCTCAGAAAATTAATCTTCCCCAAAAAGGCCTGAACTTCCTTCTTAGATCTAGGAAGTGACAGGGTTTGAATTGCCTCTACCCTACTAGGATCAATCCTCACTCCCTTTGACGATACTATATGGCCTAATAGCTTCCCTTCCTTCATAGAAAACAAAGATTTCTTGGGATTTAGGGAAAGGCCAAACCTTCGACACTTCAAGAAAACTTTCCTCAGGTGACAACAGTGCCCTTTATCTAACCTCAAGAAGATTGTGGTGTCATCCATATAGATTACCACAAACTGATATTTATCCCTGATGAAGGTTATGTCCATAGCTCGCTAAAATGTTGCTCCTGAATTCACCAACCTAAAAGGCATTTTGGCATACATGAATGTGCCCTAACGAGTGGTGAAGGTCGTTTTTTCTCTGTCCTTAGGCATGATTGATATCTGGTTATAACCAGAAAAGTTGTCAATCATGGAAATCCTAGATGCACCGGTTACCCTTTGCAATATGTGTTCCATGTTGGGTAGGGGATAATTGTCCTTCTTTGAGCTCTTGTTTAGGTTCTTGAAATCGACACAAAGCCTAATTTCTCCACTTTTCTTCCTCACCAGGACCAAATTGGCCACCCATTTAGAATATCTTAAGGGGACAATGATTTGGGCATCTAACAACTTCTTCACTTCTCTCTCCATGATGGGAAACAACATGGGATTTATCTATCTCATCTTCTGTCTGAATGGTCTAGCCTCTTCGTTCAGTGGGATCTTGTGCTCAATGACAGATGTGTCATAAGTTTTGAGGTCTTCATAGGTCCACACAAACACGTCAGCAAATTCCTTTAATAACTCAGTATATTCCACCCTCTGTTCATTGGTCAGGCTGCTTGATAACTTGACAAACTTGGGCTCCTCCAGTGTGCCAATGTTGCATTTGGCTGTATCAACGTATTCATTTGAAGCACTACCCTTTACTGCCACATCATTTCCGTTGAACAGTCTTTCTAAAGGGACTAGTCCCCTCGAAATGTGGTTGCTAGGCAACTGAATAATCTGGCGATTAGCAATTTCATTTAAAAACACCTCAGGGTGAGGGTCACCTTCCGGGTCAGGATCCTGATCGATGTGCAACACAGAAAATTCATCAACAGATTGGACAAATTTTTTGATTTCCAGATCATCTTTGAATACCTTCCAATGCTTGACATTGTTTGGTACAGAGGGCCTATATTTCATTTCAACATCGTACTTGACCATAGGCAGCAGAGGAACTTGGATAAAACTATCTGAGACAGCTAAAGAATTGGCTGAAGTGTTTTCCCCCCTCGGAATGAAAGAAATGTTAAAATCCAAGAAGAAATTATCGATTAGGTCCCATACCTCATTTCTATAATTTCTTAGCCAAGGATGATTAGCACGATAAGCATTTCTGACTTGCTGGATGATCAACTCAGCATCTCCAAATACTTATATCTCTTTAATTCCCATTTCTTTTGCAGCCCTCATACCCAGAACAAGAGATTCATACTCTGCCACATTGTTGGTGGTTTCAAATTCCAGCTTGTATGACAGGGATATGGTCTCTTGAAAAGGTGATATGAAAACTATTACGGTGCCAACGCCTTCGCTAGAAGAAGCTCCATCTAAAAACATCTTCCAGATAGAGATGGTTGGAGGGGGAATCTGATAATTAAGATTGGGTTTTTTTTTGACTTGGACAGGGTCTTTAGGAGAATCAGTGAGCTGCAATAAACTAGACCTCAAATCAGTGTCAAGTGCAAAGATACAATGATTGGTGGGGTTTTCTTCATCACTAATGATGTAGGCCAACTGAGCTTCCCTGTATAACCTCCTTTGTTCCCTTCCGAAGACTGGAATGGTGGCATACATGAGATCCATCTCTAATGTTCCTCCAAGCTTTTTAATCCAAGATCTCGACAAAAACATGCCGAATTTGGGGGGGACATCAGCTACCACAATATCCATGACCACACTCTTCATGGGCAGATGAAACAAAGAAACCACCAGGTCTTTGATGACTCCCAGACACTGCACTCTCCTTGAATCGAAAGAGTACAAATCATGATAAGTTTTTGTCACCTCCAGTCCCAATTCTTCCATTACTGTTTTGGGCATAAGGTTATGGGAAGCCCCTAAATCCATGAGGCAGTTATGCAACACTTTATCATGTATGCTCAGGGATGTGTAGAAAGGGGGGGGATGAATCATCTCTATCTTCTACCATGGGCCCTAGGAAAACTGCTGGCTTTTCATCTTGGAGATTTATTGAGTCAATGGAAGGTTGGGGGGGCTCAAATTGTAGTAGCTTGGAGAGGGACCTTTTGAAATATTCATTTTTAACTAGTTTTGATAGGGGTACAGGGATTCTAATCTTCTGAATCTCATGCTAAAAATTGAAGGAGGGAATAGGCTTAGGAGCTTCCCTTACCTCAGAGACAGGTTCTTTGGCTGCTGGCAAAGCATTCTGAGTTTTCTTTTCTTTAGTAGTGGTTGTTGTAGCTTTAGTAGGTATTTCTACTATGAGGGGTTGATCCTGGCTATCAAAATTCCCTTCTTTCTTTCTTGACCTGAGATTATATCTGTTAGAAGTGTTGCTGGCTTTTTCCCCTCTACTCAACTCGTTGATTTGAGTGTTGATAAGGGATTCTTCATATGCAGATTGAGTCAAATGAGGAAACGGGGAAGTGTCCTCGATGCAGTGGATCTTAGGGTCGAGTTCATCCAGATCCTCCCCTTCCTCATGAGAAACTAGGTTGTTCTAGAGAGGGGTTTGAATCTTCTGATCATCTCTATATCTGCTCTTATGTTCCCTTGGGAAAGCCTATGGCACATTGTTATTAGGCCCCCCTGCTATCTGTATTTTGGGGACTTCTGTAGATGGGCTTCCTTTCTAATTCCCACCTTTCCATCCTTGCAGAAAGTGATTTTAGCACTCTAGTTGTCTCATCTGTATGAAGGGGTAGGGGGGAGGAACTGGATGGGGAAGCTTCAGACCTTTGCCTGGATGTGTTTCTATCAGCAGTGTTCCTGAGTCGGTCAACAACCAATATGTTAGATTCTACCTCCACGGATGCATCCTACATGTGGGCCAGAGTAGTGGCTCTTATTTCCCTCAATAGGAGACAAAAATTGGGATCAAATGCGCTAGCATAAGTGATCTTTGCAAAGGCTTCAGAGGGTTTTATCTCAGCAGGGATTTTATTGTACATTTTATTGAATCTCTTGGAGAAGTCAGAGATAGACTCTCCTTCTTTTCTCTTTAAATACCCAAATTCTTCCATGTAATACATGAAGTCTTTTTTATCTCCCCACTATCTCAAAAAGGAATTATCCAAAGCTTCGATCCCATCAATAGATCTGGGGGGCAGGGCCTTAAACCATTTTCTAGCCTCGCCTTGAAGACTATGGACAAAAATCCTCATCCATACATCTGCATGCATGATAACATTATCATCTGTAAAACTATAAAAGGCTTCTAGGTGTTCTTCTGCAGTTATGTCCCCCTCGCCTATAAACTTGGGCAGTTGCTTGAGGTAATCGTCTGTTGGGAGGGCATTGAGAGGTTGGGGTAGCATAAGGGGAGCATACCTAGAGGCTATAATAGCCTCCATTCTGGTCATAGGGGGATTTTCTCCTGCCATAGGGATATTATTTGGAGAAGAACTCGGAGGAGAAGGAGCCCGAAAAGGGGATACTGGGGATGAGCTCCTAAGTGGAATGGGAAGCAACAGGGGATTTAGGGAGAAGGCTAACGGGCTTAAGCTAGTAGATGCTTCTCTTTGTGTAGAAGCGACAACAGTAACAAGAGGAGGAGTGGTAAATCTAGGAGTGGGGAAATATTTTGTGGTCCTGGGTCTATGCCAAGGTACAAATTCAAGGGAGATGGGAGTGACAAGGGTTTCTCCCTCCAATCCCAAACCAGGGGGGGAGAACTCAACAGGAACACTCCCAAAATTCAGGAAATGGGAGACTTCAGAAAAAGGTCTGCTAAGAAACCGAGGATGAGAAAATGGAGTTCCTACAGAAGTAGATGGTGGATTACTTGATTCGGTGGTGAAAGATTCTCCTTCAGAGGCCTTTCCTTTTCTGAGAACCACCTCCGGATCAGTTTCAGCTGTAACCAGAGGCAGCTATGGATGGGACCATGTGTTTTTTCCTCTGAAAGCCACAATTAACATGGCATGTTTTCCACAGTGGATTCGTCACAATGGAGTCACCAGGTGCATAGTAGCAATCTTCAAAGTTTCTGATACCCGATGCACCTTCAAAATCAGAGGCTCAATGTCATTCAATCTCGGGGAAAATTTTCAACTTCGTCCCTAGCAACGCCGCCAAAAATATTAGCGTCAGAAGTCACTCCTAGATTTCTTACAGGAGTAGATCCCAACACCCATCAGTTTATGTCACGATTTGTTTATACAAAGGGGTGATCAAATGGAAGTTAACTCAAAACAATGTTGTTCTAACTCTAAAACTAGGCCAGGCATGCATGGGCAAGTGAGGTCTTAGATGAACTTCAGATAGTGAGTTGTAGTAAGGGTGAATAGGGGGGAAGACTTGTATGAGAGAAATGGAAAGGTCTATTGTAAACATCAGGCTTCTAACAGACTGTAGGAGAAAACATCTAAATGCAAGATCTTCTTATGTTCAAACACAGAAAACCGGGGAATACAACAATGTAACAACAAATCCTTTATCATAACGTAATTGCAATAATTCATTTGAATCAGTCAATCATGAACTCCCTCAGTATGAGATGAAAATTAGATGGGGTAGGAAAACTGTTTGTCATTAAATAAGAAATCTTACATACAGATGCATAACCAAAGAACTAGAGTGTCTGTTAAAACTTTACAATCGGGAGCTTTGCTCTACCATCGATCCTTTGAAAAATATCAAAACAAAGTATATATACTCCTAAACATTTTCCCATCAGAGGCCTCCTAGACTTTTGGGATGAGGCGTCTCTTCAATCAAATCTGGCATGCACTCCTTTGTCATGCGCCACCTTAATTTTGCATGGCTCACACCAGGGGGTATCTGAGCCCTTAAATGTTGAATTAGCGTGCACATGCTTCCCTGGTGAGTCGAGGACTCGGCATGGATTCTGTGGAAAGAATCAGTATAGGGGACCATCTCGGGCAGACTTCCCACCGGGACATCCATACCTTGCAATTAACGAGTGAGGTGAGGTTTCAACCACCCTCTCTCTTCTTCATTTACTCCGAGCAGGTATCAGAGTTGAGATCAAGTTGAAATGGCACCTGGAGAACACGGTGATCCCTTCTGTAGCTATACCCAGAGTTTTCCTTTGCACAACTCTTACTATCACCTCTAAGCAATTTCGGGCTATGACCTTGTACCTATCTTCAAAGGCACTATCGACATTCGAGGTTCGTGGATAGGAAGGAGAAGATCCTTTGTTTTTGAAGTTTCAATGGGTGAAATTCCGAGAGGGCCTAATGGGTTCCACACACCCCTCTCTAATTTGACGGTCCTGAACTAATTCAGCAATACTGTGGGCCTGGGTCCGGGACGTCTTCGGCGCTTCGCGTCTCGGGGATATGAAAGATTTTCTCCTTGTGCTTCGAAGTCACGATGGGAAAAAAGGCAAAGGGCCTAATCACGCACCATGTGCCCCTCCAGGATGAACAACTAAGATCGATCTCGGCTCTTCAGGACCCGTCTTGCCAAATTATAAACCTAAGTGCCCCTCCTCCAGGCCTGCTCCTTTGTGACCAGGTGCCAAAACCATGGGCCCGATTCTGGGTGCTTTCAGCACTTCAGGATTCAGGGTTCTGAGATGTGAGAAGATGAGGGACTTTTACCCTTCAAACTCCCGAATGTCGATATGCCGACGTGACTAGATCTTGCACCACGTGTCACTGGATCGGACGACCCAGATTTTGTCTTGAAATATAGGTGCTTTCTTTGATGCTATACCTTGGGTAAATTGGTAGCCCCGAGATCTCGGTGACCATCGATCAATTTTATAGATGGGTCTCATCCGCTCGAAAGCAAAACTTCGCCCGCTCGCTTGACTTGTCACCTGGAAATATATTTTTCTATGCTACGCTTGGGTGCTTCTCGTGCAACCTGTAGACCTGGGCACTTTTGTGCCCAAGACAAAAATTGTTGCTAACACAACTTATGCAACAATGCAACTATATGTGACTTATGCAACTATATGAAACTTATGAATGTGTGACCTATATCCTCCTAATGCAACTTATGAAAGCAACTATGTACTCCTAATGGCTCTAAGTTGCTTCTTAGAGGCCTTGAGAGTCAACTATGATGCATAAAACCTATGAATGGTGCCCACATCCCACCCACAGGCCAAATATCCCTTAGAGATGGTCTGTGTGGTGCTTCAAAGATTTGTTCATAACCATTGAGATCAAGAACATTTTTACAGGGCCTAGGTCACTTGTTTTCCTACCTCATCCATGGTATATCTCTTGATAAAAAATCTTATTTTCCATAACATATTAATGGTGCACACATTCCCAATAGAAGGACTTAGTATTTTCCATTAGGCATGAGAAACATTTTCTTAGAGTATAAGGCCCTTGTTTTCCTCCCTCAAATATGGTATGCACCTTGGACTTCATTTGTGGTGCCTAATTCACTGACTTTAATCTCAATAATATTTATTGTATGCCAAAGTTCCTTGTTTTCCTCCCCTAGCTATGGCATAAGCCCATGATCCTTTCTTATTATGAAAAATGTACTATTGGCATGAAATATCCCACATGGAGGTGAAATATCCCCTACAAATGTCTTGTGTGGTTGTACAAAGACTACATCGCAAATATCAACGAGAAGATTGAAATTGGGCCTAAGTATCTTATGTTCTTTCCCTAACCATGGGTAAGATCCAAAGTGCCATACGTGATGTCCAAAACTTGCGAATAGTGATTGTATCCCACCTAAAGTCCATAGATCCCTTAAAGAGGATCTTTGTGGTGGTTTGAGGCCTTTTTCATGGCCATTAAGGACGAGAAGTTTTTTTAGGGCCTAAGGCCATTATTTCCCTCCCCTGGCCATGGTAGAGGTCCTAATATCCATTATTATTATTTAAAGCATACCAACGTTGCCCATATTCCTAATTGGAGGCCTTGATCTTGGTCATTAAGAACATAAGGTTATTTAAATCCTAATTCCCTTTTCTCCTTCCCTTGATGATGGTACAAGCCTAAACTCCCATATGTGATGTGAAAAAATACTAATGGTGTCCAAATCCCACCTCGAGGCCAAATATCCCTTAAACATTATCTACATGATCATTCAATGATTAGTTCATAGACCTTGAAGTGAAGAAGCTTCATTTTGGACCTAAGGTACCTGTTTCCTCTCCTAGCCATGGTACACACCTTGAGACCTATTCTTATTATGAAAACATACCAATGGTTCCAAAGATACCCTACATAGATCTTGGGTGGTTGTTTAAGGACTGCATCACAAATATCATCTCTGATAAGATTCGAATAGGGCCTAAGCACCTTATGTTCTTTGTTATACATTATGCCCAAAACTTGTGAATGGTGACCATATCCCACCCAAATTCCATATATCCCTTAGAGAGGATATGTATGGTGGTTTGAGGCCTTGTTCATGGCCATTAAGATAAAGAAGATTTATTTAGGGCCTAAGGCCCTTTATTTCCTCCCTTGGCCATGGTATAAGTCTTGAAACCCATTCTTTTTATTCAAAATATATTAATGGTGCACATATTCCCAAATAGAGGCATTTTTCATGGCCATTAAGCATAAAAAAAATTCATTTAGGGAAGAAGGCCATGATTTTCTTACCTTGGTGATTATATAAACCTTGAATTACATATATGGTGCAAAAAAAATCCTAATGGCACCCATATCCCACTAGAAGGTCAAATATCTCTTAAATAATATCTACATGGTTATTTGAGGCCTAGTTCATGGCCCTTGAATTTTAGAACTTCCATTGTGAGCTTAATGTTCTTGTTTTCTTCCCCTAGACATGGTACAAGACTTGAGAATCATTCTTATTATGAAAAAACTATTAATGGCACCAAAGATCCCACACAGAGGCTAAAGATTTTTACATATGTCTTGTGTTGTTTTTTAACAACTTCATCATGAAGCTCAATCCTAAGAAGATTTAAATAGGACCTAAAAACCTTATGTTCTTTCCCTGGCCATGGACAAGACCTAAGTTCCATACATGGTGTGAAAAAATTGTGAATAACACCCATATCCCACCCAAGCACCATAGTCTATTAAATAGGAATGATGTGGTGGTTTGAGGTCTTGTTAATGGCCAATGAGCCAAAGAAAATATGTTTAGGAACTAAGGCCCTTTTTTCCCTTTCTAGTCATGGTACACACCTTGAGACCTATTCTTATTATGAAAATGTACCAATAGTTTTAAATGCAACTATATTGCAACCTATGAAACTATATTGCAATTATATTCTCAAATATTGGTGAGTGGTCAAATGAAACTATATTGCATCTTATGCAACTATATGCAACTATATTGCAACTATATGCAACTTATGAAACTATATTGCAACTATATGCAACTATATTGCAACAATTTCGTATGCAACTATATGAAAATATGCAACTATATGCAACTAGGAACATGCAACTTAAGCAACTTTATGGAACTTATGCAACTATATTGCAACTTATGCAACTATATGCAACTTATGAAACTATATTGCAACTTATGCAATTATATGCAACTATATTGCAACTATATGAAACTATATTGCAACAATTTCATATGCAACTATGCAATATGAAACTTATGCAACTTAAACAACTTTATGGAACTTATGCAACTTTATGCAACTTCACGCAACTTTATGCAACAATGCAACTTATGCAACTATGCAACTATATGCAACTTATTCAACTATGCAACTATATGAAACTATATGATGGATAGGTGTGGAAATTTCAACTTTATGCAACTATATGCAACTATATGACGGATAGGTGTGGCAGTTTCAACTTTATGTAGCTAAATGCAACTATATGAAATTGTGTTGGTACCAAAAATGTATATTGGCACGATAACTTATATTCTTGTTTTAATGAGTGTAGGTGCCACCAAATAGGTATCTATCGGATATATCTTCCTCGAGTGATGATCAAGATATAGTAAGAGAGGTTGAAAGTGAGATGTGTTGTAATAGATCTACTGGTTCTAGATCAACTAGGTTGGAAAAGGTAAGGAAAAGATTTTGTATCCGCGTGCAATTTTTTATTGTCAACGGAGGGTCATGTAATTATGATGCTGAGAGCATAGGTGACATTGAGTTTCCCTTGAGCTATAAACATCTAGTGCAGTGATGGGCACCTAAGGAGCTACCTGAAGTGGACACAGATTTCTTCATCAGTGGGAGGATGTATCGCATTGCTCCTTCGTCCTTACATGGATTGGGGTTATTTTCCATGGATGGCATAAAGGTTGGCTATGGCATTGTAACTGAATTGATGGAGTATGTTGGACCATTATACAAATACAATCAATGGTTGATGTTGGTCCAATATACGCAAAGTATGCGGAGATACAGAGTTGTCGCAAATTATATACAACTACTAGATAACAATCAAAATAAAGGGGCAACTATGTATATTGATGGAAGGCCAAAAGCTACTAGAAACATTGTGGGATTTATAAATAGTACACGACCAGTGGCAACAACTAAGAAACCGAATTGCATATTTGAGGCATGCAAAGGAAATCGTATATTTGTATTTGCAACAAAAACAATAGTTCCAGGTGAAGAGTTGTTGATCGATTACAACTTAAATTGAATAGATGGAGGGGGTGTGACTATGGGGGTAAATATCTTACATACCATTCAACTCAACCTTTGATCAATCATTGTTACAATTTATCGTTGCAATATTTCAAATTTTTACTGCATAAATTTTTTACAATTACTTTCATAACTCTTGTTGATTAATTTATTGTCTGAACATCTATCCAGGGTGACCGTGGAAAGGAACCCACTTTGCCTCAGCAGGTAAATGTTAAATATAGTAAAAAATTATGACTACAACGACTAAATTTCAAAAATTTCATTATTTTTTTTTTGTTATTACTGCAATATTTCAGTTTCTTAAAGTTACGGGTGAATTTCATAACTTTTATTGATTGATTTATTGTGTCAACATCTGTCCAGGGTGACCGTGGTAGAAAATCACCCACTACTTCTCTCCAAGGGATAGTGGAAAGGCACCCATTGTGCCTCAACAGGTAAATCTTAAATACAGTAACAACTTATGACTACAACAACTAAATTTCTGAAATTTCATTATTTTTTTCAGACATCACTCCAATATTTCATTTTTTAAATGTTATAGGTGAATTTCATAACTTTTGTTGATTGATTTATTGTGTCAACTTCCGTCCAGGGTGACTGTGTCCGAGTTTCACCTGCTACATCTATCTAGGGTGACCGTGGAAAGGCACCCACAGTGCCTCACGAAGTAAATGTTAAATATAGTAACAACTTATGACTACAACAACTAAATTTTTGAATTTTTCTTATTGTTTTTCTGATATTACTGCAATACTTCATTTTTTTAATGTTACAGGTGAATTTCATAACTTTTTTTGATAGATTTATTGTGTCAATATCTGTCCAGGGTGACCATGTCCAAAAATCGCCCTTTACATATGTCCAGGGTGACCATGTCCAAAAATCACCCTTTACATATGTCCAGGGTGACCGTGGAAAGGCACCCCTAGTGCCTCACCAGGTAAATGTTAAATACAGTAACAACTTATGACTACAACAACTAAATTTCTCAATTGTTAAAGTTCATCTCATTAATTTTATTCATCAATGTATTGTGGCATGGTCAACGTGGGAAGGCTCCCATGGAGTGATCTAAAAATAGTGGGTTGACTTGTTATGCTATGCAAGCACCCTCTACTTCATTAAAAATAAAATTTACAAGACCTTGCTCCATGTGTTAAAATATGCAATATAGGTGATGTGTTAAGTTCATGCTTCTTCTTTTAAATGTTTATATGTGAGGTCTTTGCAAGATTAAATATGTTGTTTACATAAATACAACAGCAAAAATAACTTGCATCAAATAATAACCAACAAACACTCACAACAATAACAACATGATAAAGGAGTTCACCCTTCTCTGGGCTACATCTCCTTGAGCCTCCATTAATGGACTTGGCTCTCTGGGATTAATTTGTCAAAAATTATTTTACAAGTTGCTGCTCAACTCCAATGGAAATTATAATTGTACCATTAGGATCAAAATACATAAAAACCCCAAAAATGACTAATAAAACTTTGAAAACGGATCATGGCTCATCCGGGCATGACCTCTTCTACATGTGGCCTTAAGATTCCCTGAGCTTCTCTTTGGAAACAACACCTATAAAAGTCCTCAAATGGATATGAAACCTATCCCAAAGTGTTTAGAGCATAATAATTAGTCAAAAATGATTATTCAAGCACATAAAACAAATATAGGCTCATCTAAGCATGACCTCAAACAACGAGGGCTTCAAGCTCCCTGGAGCTTCCTGAAACTTCAATGGTTAAAAACTTGAAAAATAAGTCTTCAAATGGATTTGAAAATAGTTCCAATGGATTTAGAACGTCCCAAAACCCCTAGATGGGCTTTTACGACACCTCATTCGGCCAAAAAATGAAGAAGATAGGCCTCCTGCCATTCTCTTCCTTCAAGCTTGTTGTCTCTAGTTCGCCAAAATGCACCTCTGTGTGCTCTAACCAAGAACACGCTCCAAATTTGTGTTAAAATCTAGCACACGCATGCAATTGCATAACAATGCGAACTATAGGATGGTTATGGGTGCGCCTAGCCCCAAACCGTCAAGGCAGTGGTCATAAGGGTCCATGTGACCATGCGCAAAAGGGTTAAGCCCAAATCAAATGGGTAATGGACAAGTGGTTCAAACATGCGCGGGTTTCAAATCCATTTAAAGTCATGCGCATATGGTCATATGGTGGTCCGCATATGAATGGGGGATGGGGCTTAGCCCCAGCCCTGTCCGCGCCCAAACCTTAACAACATTCAAATTTAAATATAAATAAAATCATATGTTAAATAAGGACCAACGCATGGGATATTGGTAGCCCACGCTCTTCAAAGGTGCTCCACTGTGGACAGAGGTCCAGGGTTCGACCCCCATGGATTCCATATAATTTTACAACCAACCAACTAAAAACGATGCCACGTGGCAGCCCACGTCTGGGCCACGTGGCACCATCCCATTTGCCAAAGATACCACTTGTCAAAACACCATTCATCCGAAATCTGCTAATCTGAAATTGCCACATCAGCATATACCAACTCAGCATATAGACATGCCACATCAGTGTACGAACATGCCATGTCAGCATCCGTACAGACTGTACAGACTGCACAATCAGCACTCATTTTTTTTCCTATTTGGCGATTCGAACAGATCGCTATAACTCTCTCATCCGACGTCTATTTGAACCCAAACAATTTGCGTTGGGTTCGTGACAATGAGGGATACACTCCTGTTCGTTTTGAGGCAATTATGAGAACTTTGATTTTTGAGCTAAATTTTGACCCCTGGTCTAGATTTTGATCACGCCTTCCCACTGAAAGGCTTTTGGACCCACAAAAGGTTATGATTATCTATCTGAGCTTCAATACTCTTCTGCTTTCAAGTTCTATCAACTGATTCTACTTGAAAAGTATTTTTGACAATCACCTAGATACCTTGACATGCCTTGCACTGCAACTGGCTATGTCCCTCAACCACTGTTCTCTAGCTGCTACTGACCCACTGTTCTCTTTGTGCTCGGAAGACTGCCAAACTTCCCACTGAGAATAAAGTCCCTCTTGTGAAATCTTTGGCGTCAACACAATCTACTCTCCAATGGCTGCAAAAACTTTCTTGCGACATCTTGTCACAAGTCAAGAAAACCATCAATCTTGAAAACAAATTTATACAAGAGTGAAAATAATGCCAACAAAGTCCTTTTTCTCTTCAAACAAACTATCACATCTTGTACTTCATCAAAGCACATGGCATTTTCCTGCATCTCAGTGTACTCAAAATCAACTTACAAGTCAACAAACACCATCGACTAAACATAAGTCAAAAAACATGATCGACACAACATAGTCATTAGACAATCATCAACACCAGTCGAGACTCATTTGAAACATATCAACCTTCCCAATGACAAGTCGACAAACACGATACACAATCATGTTAAAATCATGAGTCATTCATGATGAACTATCACCAGGTTCACTGCTTACACATACAAAAACAAATGCATGTGCATGACTCTTCAACTCTCCTTCTAGTAAAAACATAAGTACATAAACCCGAAACATGTGGGTACATAAGAGCTGAATATGAAAAAGATATATGGCTGTAACAAATGAACATCATATCCATCTTTTACATCCTCTTGGCGAATTTGTGCAACAACAAGAATGCCTTCACACGAATTGCATTCACATGCAACTTGCATCATACAAGTTATGATAAACTGCTGCAACTTGTCATACTCTCAACATAAATGCATACATAAGGCTGAAATATGCATCTACAACAGAAAATGCAAGCCTTACTTGCTCAAGAAATCCAACCATTTCTTACCAAGACAACTCAACGGTGACTTTTTTTGCTGAAAATCATCCTCTTGTGAATCATCTTGACTCACATCAATGATGGAATCTCCTCTTCCATTCTTGCCAATCTCTTTATCCATCTGCTTCTTATGTTGTGGATGAGTGGTTGGATGCAATGTCCAACATTGGTCAATGAGATGACCTCGCTTCTGACAATGAGTGCAAATCTTTTGCATCCTCTTTTCACGTTGTCTTTGCTTATAAAGTTTCCTAAAAGCAGCCAATCTTTTCCAACATTTTGAAACATGATGGTTATATAAACCACAATATGTACATGGAATTTTTCTTCCATTTTTACGTACAAATTTATCATTCTTAACATAATCAAAAGCAACTGAATGATAAGCGGAATTATACCTTGAACATTCACCTTTATCGCCTCTTTGAGGAGGTGAATTTGAAGAGTTACAAGCTCTCCTTTGAAGACCAACAATAGTGTTCT
>ML802266.1:54128-71393 GCA_009831015.1 Picea engelmannii
TACTTCAATGCCTAAACTATGATGTACAATTCCTTATCTTATTTGGGGTATATTATGATTGCACCAACAAAAGTTTCAAGTTTTATGTTATCCAACTCCTTAATTGTATCAAAGGTTCCCCCATTATGTATCATGCGACATTTTCTTTGATTTCAAATGAAATTGCAAGTTTCATTATATTTAATATTGATGCATTACAATTATTTCATGTCAAAGCTTCAGTTACTTGGTTTTCAATTGCAATGAATTGAAAGGTTCTACATGCCTTTTCTAATGTGCATTGAAGAGACACTTCATTCCTAAATAATTTGCTAACCCCATGAATTACCCTGGTTCAATTAAATTATCTGGGATCAACCAATTTACAACGAATTTTATATTTCTTAGGTCAATACAAAATTCACATCCTCTAACTACAAAATCCATATAGAACAATAATTGTTTTCCACGCTCATATTTCTTCATGTTGGCTTGCAATTAATTGTGTTGAAGGGTTAAAAATATCATCTCCAAATGTTTCAAATGATCTTCCCAAATCTTTCTAAAATTCAAAATATCGTCCAAGGAGGCTGCAATAAAGGTGTTCGAGAAATGGTCTTAAGATATCATCCATCAATCTTAGAAGTGTTGTCATAGTATTGTGTAATATAAATTGCATAATGACTCACTCATGTAATCCATGTGTTTTTTTGAAAGTAATATTCCAAATTATTCTTTGTGTATATTGTCATATTGGTATCCTTACTTCTAATCCAACTTCATGATAACACATGCTTCCAATATTTGGTTGATTAGTGCCTTGATTATTTGTAGGGGATATATATATATATATATATATATATATATACTATAATCTTGTTCAATCTAAAAGATCTACACATTTTCTCTAACATCCATCTTTCAATAGAAATGTCAGCTACACCTGTGGACCTGCACACCTGCTACACTTGTCATCAATGAATTACTTCCTATCTTGTTGAAGGCCAAGGTCACCATCCCACTCAGGGAAAATCGCTATCCTAATTTGTTTTTAAAAAGAACTTCTTGCATCTTGTTGAGAAAGTAGAGACATTGTAATATGACATTACCATATTACAATGTAATATGGGATTACCATATTATAATGTAATATGTAATATGGTAATCCCATATTGCATTGTAATAGGGCATTACCATATTACATTGTCATATGGTATTACCATATTACATTGTAATATGGTATACCATATTACAATGTAATATGGTAATACCATATCTTGTGTATTTTGTTTTTTTAAACTTAAAGGATGTGTTGCAATATCGACAATAGTTCGTCGGACGCCAATTTTTATTTTGAACAACCGTGACAATAGGGAAGAAAGTTCGTCGCAATTTTCCATGGTTTTTCGTCACACATACAACATCTACGTTGTAAGTTTGGTCTTGGCATAAATTTTCATCACTATTTCCACGCTTTTTCGTCGCTATTTTCCACGGTTTTGTGTCGCACATACAACATCTGTGTCGTAAGTTTTTTTCTTGGCATAAATTTGCATCGCTATTGCCAAATTTTTTCATTGCAATTTGCCATGGTTTTCCGTTACACATACAACATCTGTGTCGTAAGTTTTTTTCTTGGAATAAATTTTCATTGCTATTGCCATGCTTTTTCGTCACAATTTTCCACAGTTTTTCATCGCACATACAGCATCTGCATCATAAGTTTTTGTCTTGGCATAAATTTTTGTCTCTATTTCCATGCTTTTGCGTCACAACTTTCCACAATTTATTTTACATTGCAATGACATGTGGAGAGCTAATTTTGTCGATGTTTCCATGAACACCTGGTTCGTGGATATAGCGACGAAAAAAATTATTGGCTTTTGTGGAAATTGTGACGGATAAGTGTGGCAATAACAACGAAAAACCGTCACAAATTTGGTCATATGTACTAGTGAGTGCATGTTTTGTAATACTACACCAATGCGGTTTTACAAGAAACACATTGAGAAAAAAAAAACCCTCTACAACCTCCGCCCGACCAATTTTTTTTTTTTTATATAGAATATTTTTTAAAAACTCCGCTAAAACATCCATAGCCAATAGAGGAGGATGTAGTGGAGTCTTTTTTGAAATTTTTTCCAAATTTTGTTACACTAAAAACCTTCTCTAGAAGGTGTTCTCCTTGTAGTGAAAGAAATAGAGTGAAAATAAATACATGAATATTGACTCAAGATAAATAACTACCTTGATCCATCGGTTGAGGAAATATATCAACCTCACATCAAACTAGGAAGTATCTATTTTGAGAGAATATCTCTCAAATACTACTAGATCTAACCACCTCTTAGAGACTAGGAACAAACTCTCTATGTAGAAACCACATATACCTAATATTGACCAATGATAATTATAATCACAAATACGATCACACCAAGGACAAGTGGGAGTTACATATTCAAACACTCCCCCTTAATGACTTAGTACTTGTGTTTATCATCATTATGTCATGTCTTCATCATCACCAAGTCCTCTGAATCGAATCACCTCTCGATCAACAAAGTCTATGTCAGTTCCAACCTAGTACTTTCTCTTCGTACCTTGATCATGCATCACCAAACTACCAAATTCCATATAAAGAGACAACCATCCACCAAAAGGCATGGGTCATCAACCACTACAACTTCCAGTTTAGTAGGATGTCCTTCAGGTACATGGTTCATTCAACCTCTTGATGAACTCTCCTTGAATGTAAAACTCATGGTTTCTAGGAACCTCCTAGATTCCACCCATAAATCATGTAGTCGGCCTGTGACATGGCTCACACTAGGTGTTAAATAACCTCTATAATAGAGGTTTCTGCATTACAAATCAATAATGATACATGACAAAGGAGTATGCATGCCTAATCAAGTCTTACATTGACATGCCCTTTACATGTTACATAAATACAAGTACACACATTACATACTCCATCTCATGGAGATACCAAGTACAAGATTAGACATTTCATGGACCAATACATCGAATCAATAAACATTACATCATATACTTGCTACAAAATACATTAACATATGAGAATGAGTATGTTTCATTCAACACAACTCACACAATTTACCTTATTTGTCCATAATCATTATGTTTCTTCCACATTACTACCATTGCCAACAACTTCCCTTTGACTAATCTCTCTATTGTTATCTATAAAAAAATCTATGTTCTTCCTACTTACCATTCAAACACAAAATATTACCAAGTAGGACTTCAACTCATCATCAAGAGATAATATCATTTTCATCTACATCTTTGACCTTCATACCTTCAATATTACTGTCAATTCATTATTGTCTTGGAGTTTTCATACCCAACCACCTGTGATTTGTTAGAGTATCCAATCATAACAAAACCACTACACTTCACATTGAGTTGTCTAGAATCAATAAAAAAATGCTTCTCATTACAAAACATTTAACTAGTAATTATTTGTATTTTCCAAACAATCAATTGTCAGATTCATCACATTTAACAATGCATCACACATTGAGTTGACGAGGCTCAACATGTTTCTCTTCACAAACTCCAAACAAATTTAAAAACACATTCCAACACTTACCATGCAAATGCCAATCAAACCACAACATAGCCCTTGATATGACAAACTCTCCTCCATTTGCCTTAGCCTTAGGTTGTTGTCGATCTCCCTCTTCCTCATTATTGAATGACTATGCAACATATGTATGAACCAATATGTAGCAGAAAATTCTAAAACCCAAGCGCAAGAATCATGCCAATCATGCACAATGCTCTCTCAAATGGCTTAAATATGTGAAGTGTTCCTTACTTTCATTCTAACTCTTATATCCATGTCATAGAAGTAGTGACATCCCAATGAGTTTGAATTCATTGTAATAAATAAACTTGGGTTCAATTAACTCAAATTGGGCAGTCAATGATCTTGATCAAACCTCACTTGCTACCCTCGCAACTGAGTTTTGTACAGGTGAAACAATAATAGAGCTTGACAAGTACAACATATGTTGATTCCTTTCAAATATTCCATATTCTCAACCTCCCTGAAACATGCTTCCCTCTTTCTCCTTCTTTCTTGCTCATCTGAAATCTCCTTTGAATGGATCTTCCAAAATCATAAGAATCTTCTATAATTTCACAGTCTCCTCGGACGCCGCAACCATCTGGCAGACATAAAACTAGTTGCAACAACTCTCTACTACTGTGATCGCCTTTAATAACAACTCCAACTTTTTCAAGGCATTCCAATCCACAATTGTTTTGGTCACTCACCAAGAATGCAACAATTAGAGCTACATCTTCCACCTTTCTTCAATCAACAACCATGTATATCTCCTACATATCATCTCAACATGGTTTTCAATCTCCAACATATTCTAAGTGAGTCAAATTGCATAACAGGGAGAAAATTACATTTCAATGCATTTTCCATTACGAGTCGAAGTATGTCGAATGCTTATTGACATCGACAACCACCTCGACATTATGTGGGTACTTAGGTATAATTCCCTATCCTTCATCAACATCATCATCTATCTCTTCAAATTCATCGACGATGATTGACACTTACTTCTCTATAGCCTCAAAATTCATTTCTACCACCTCCTCAGCCACTGCCTCACAATCTTCCTCTAGGAATTTGAATATAATCAAGGAATAAATGAGTTTATAGGTTTGAGGTGTAGGCTTCTCACATGGCTTCCACATCTCCTCTGAAACCTCCAATATCCCCAATGACAACATATTCAACGTCGAACACATCATTGAATTCCACCAAGAATATCCATTGATCCATAGTGTGAATGAATCGTGTGATTTTCAAAAACATGAAGCTCTTTGGTTGCATCATTGTCGACATTCGAACCCATGACCTTGGCCCTCTTCCTTCATGCTCTCACAATCTTCTTCATGCTTTGTCATTGCCACTGATGCAACCGCATTGAATAATTCCATACAATCTGAGCACCAGAGCTCGTCTGCCTCACCAGTGGGTTTTGGTTTTAGTAAATATATGGCCATGGAACCAATCATGGGAACATATAAATCCCAACACACCCATAAAACAACCACATGGAATGGAAAAATAAATTATTACTACAGAACAAGTCATATCTCACACTACCATAGACACACTACAACAATCACCTCACAACAACTATATATTCTCCTACTCTCATATATGTTTCCATTTTTATTGGTCCATCTCATGAGGGAGTCAAGCCCAATCCTTCTCTGATACCATATTGGAAAATGGGAGAGGGAGAGAATATATTATTCTTACACACCAAAATTGTGCCTGAGCACTCTATTGAACAAAGAAATAGAGTACAAATTAAATACATGAATATTTTCTCAAGATAGACAACTACCTTGATCCATCAGTTGAAGAAATATATCAACCTCACACCAAACTAGGAATTATCTATTTGAGAGAATATCTCTCAAATCCTACTAGATATAACCACCTCCTAGAGACTAGGAATAGACTCCCTATGTAGAAACAAAATCTACCTAATAATGACCAATAATAATTATAATCACAAATATGATCACAGCAAAGATAAGTGGGAGTTATATATTCCAACATAATGGATCTGCTACAGTCCTAAAGATGTTATATGGGAGAACGAAGAAAACATGTGGGAGGAATACACGCAATTTTTTGACAATTTTGAAGAAGACAAAATATAAGAATGGAAGACTCCATTTTGAACAACTAGTGTTCCAGAACCACATCTTAGAGTCCTAGCCAACCTATGTTAGAGGCTTGATAAAAGAATGGAACAAATCTATGGACTGAGAATAGTGAAGGGGTACATTCCTTGGATCAACAGGTTGAGAGGAATACAAACTTTTGGTTGGAACTACTGTTGGAGTTGTAAAATTGCAAAAAAATTATGTTCTTATTATGATGATGTAAATTTGTGCATGTATATTTGCATGATGTGCACTGAGGATCGTGCATAATTGTATGGGATGGGGAATGTAACATCCCCACTATAATCCCCATTTAAATTAATGCTCAATGTAGATATAATGTATGTCTATGGCCAAACGATGTATATGCAAATTGAATTTATGAATTTTAATAAATAAAATGTGATTCCAGTTGTTGGGGGACATGGAAAAATATGGAGTTTGATTAATCCACAAGAGAGGGGAGGGTATAAGATAATTTCTAAGATGGGTCTAAGGGGGAATTACCCATGTTTATTAATTCAACCCACTTCCTAAAATTCCTATTGGTATATGAACCGTCTATTTTGGTGTTGAGTGTTCCTAGAGCCAATCATTGAATACATGTAAGAGAGTGGGTGTGATAAGTCACATCCTATAGTTTTTGGGATCATGGGGGGATAAGTACAATCAATTTTGGGAAGAGTGTAAGTCAAGCAAGCAAGCCAAAGAGGAGGAAATTTGTATGGAAAGTTACAACAATTTTAGACAGTCCAGTTTTTGAATGAATAGTAAGTAGTGAACATAAAATAGGATCTTTGAAGCTGGAAATACCATGTAGGGATAATTTTGGAGTGTATTTAGAGAAAAATAAATAAATATCCAAGTTGTTAGGCCTAAAGAGTGAATTCCTATGTGAGTTTCACTATAAAAACAAGTGATTTTTGTCATTTTCCTGGTAGTTTTCCTAGTAGTGAGCTCCCTTGAGTTTCCTAGTAGTGAGATTCTTAGTTACATGTGCTAGAGAGACCCTAATAAACAAATGGGATTCTTGACAGACTGAGAGTAGTGAAGAGGTACATTCCTTTGTTTGGGTAAGTCAAGAGGAAGAGAGTTGGGGGGAAATCAGGATAATTGTAGAAGAATGTCGGTGAGTTATGGGATTTTCTAATCTGTGAGTGGATAGTGAGAGACCACCCTCTCTCTTTTGTGGATTGCTATCTCCAACTCGAGGGTGAGTTTTTGTTTATATTTAGAAAAACAAGTATATGGTTGGGTGGAACATTTGTCCCAGGTAGCTGGTTGAACAATTGTTTTTAAAAGATACATGTTTTATCGTGTTTCTACATTGCATTATGAGTTTAATTGTTGTGTATTGACTCTATTTTTTAGAATGATTTATATGCTACTGTGTTGATTTATTTAAACTTGATTCATGTCGTTTTTAGAATATCATAGATGCATTTAATTTTGATATCAGACAGTAGTTAAATCTATGTGTAATTTGTAGCTGGTAAGCTACAAGAAATAAGTTAGCAGAGAAAATTTTATTTTTATGTGTTTTCCATGTAATAATGATCCTCATTTCAGCTGGGGTTCGTTACGGTTTACTACATGTACATTGGATTCTTTCAACTTCTTCTCCTCTCATGGATCAACAATCACCATGTTACAAATCCCCTTTTTCTCTTCCCATTTTTCCAACAAATCTGGGAAATCCTTTGTGACATGATCTGCGCTATGGAAATATTCACACAGTGCATGAGGCTTGGTACATAACTATGCCAAGTGGCTTGTCTCACAATATTTGAAACATGTGGGATATATACCTCCTCCCCCATCATATCCTCTCCCTCTTCCTCTTCCATATCCTCCTCTCTAGCCTCCATAGAAGTCTCCATAGTGTCCACCTTTATTCTCCTCTTGAACCCTGTAAGCATCTGCAGTGTGCTCCTTCATAAAATGCAACTAATGACAATTATTGATATTTTTACCCCTGGATTTGTAGAACTCACAAAACAGGGTATGTGTAGTCTTTTAAAACTTTTGTAGCATTGGTAAACGGGGAGGTACATGGCCACACTTTCTATATATCTCACACCATTCCTTTTTTGGCCCAGTAGGAAATAGGTTTGGTGTGCCCATCATCATGTAATTTCCCAATGTAGGACACTCATTCTAATGTTGACTTTTTGCATGACACAAGGAAGGTACACTGAAAAGTTTTGTGTAATACTTTCCCCTTTTCCATGTCTTGCAAATTCATTATGAGGTTCACAAGTTAATATTTCACCTGCACCAATCATGAAGACATATCTCGACCTCCCAATGTAGACTCTAGATGCATTGCAATCTCTGTGGATTTCAACTGATTCATCACTTTTTGTTGCGTGAGTAGGACCCAAATGTGAGGGAGGAGTCTGGAAATAAACCACTCTCTTCGCTATAAATCATGTATCTAAAATTTCAATCTATCTAATAGGATATTATATCGGTGGCCATAGTCCCACATGGTTTTTCCAACTTGTTTCTTTATCTCCTTAATCTCGTTTATACATTGTGACTCTGACTTAGGTTTTTGGAATTCTCTGAGGATATCTCTCTTTATCTCTATAAGGGACCTTTCATGTCATGATGTCGTAGTAACTTTATATTTCATGTACCACTTCAAATCTCTATCTCTAAATGTAGTCTCTAACTACATGTTCTTAGATGCCTCATGTGTGACTCACTTCATAGACCAGATGGTTTCACAAGTGAACCAATGTTGTTTTGCATCATCTCTTCCCATCCCATGAAATGTAGGAAGCCTAAGTTTTGAATATTGATTGGCCATATTTGAACCAGAGCCTTAATCTTACAGACTGATTGCTACTATTTACTACTATTACTGACAACCTTTCTTGTAAATTTTTACTAACTTTGGGTTCTACTCCACATGTATCTTATACTATCTTTCTTTTGAATTTTCTTCTTCTACCTCACTCATTTTTGAACCTTCTTCTTCTACTATTTATTCTTGGTTAAAAATGCATGAGGGGGTGGTTCAAAGAGGGGTTTCATCCATATTATCTCATATTCTTTAGTGATGGATCCAAAATATCTTCCTATCTTGAGTCGCACAAGCCTCCTTCCAACAACCAATATCTCTTCACTTTCTTGGAGTGCATCTTCATCACTATATTCTACATCGCTATCACTACTTCTATGCATCTCATCTTCCTCTAATTCAACTACATATATCATTATCCAAGGGGATCTGACTTCATTCTTTATAACTCTTCTACTACTTCCTCCAGTATCCTCTCTTGATTACTCATTCATCGTGTCTATTTGATGACCTCTCTTTTTCTATGCTTCTCACTGGAATATATATTTCTCCCATGCACCATTATGGTGTGGATTCTATTCTCTTCATATTAGATGTTATTTCTACTTGTTTCTCACCCCTTGATCTCCCTTCTCTTCTTTTCTACTTGAACTTGCTTCCTCAACTCAGTTGCTCTTATGTATCTCTAAACTCTTCTTCTTCTCTTATCTTCTATATTCATTCTCCCTTCATCTTATCTCATCATCTTTCCCCATATTATCATGCCCACACCCCCTCCATGAGGGGGGTTTACGATGCCATCCTATCAAGATCCATGTGCATTAGCCCTTTCTCTATGAACAACATCTTGATCCAAACTGGGATCTCTTATGACAATCTTCTTTGAGGATCGGATGCAAAATTTCTTTTTGTGCTACTAAAATATTTGTTGCACTCCACTGCAAAATAAATGATATATCCTTCTTTAACTCATTCGAACAAGAAATCAATGGCTCTAACCCACTTATTTTCCAAATATTTCAAACAAGTGACTACTTCTTTGTCCCAAACCAATGGTTCTTGGGATTTCCACATAGATTTAATCAGTGTTTGTCTCTTTACTCATTCATGCAATAAACATGGAAACTCAACCAATAAAGTTTCATGCAGATTTGTAGGTTTTTGGTCTCCCACCATGAGAATTTGTCCTCCTTCTCAGAGATCCATTATTCTATCTCTTTTCTTGAAGGATTTAATGTCATGTACTTACTCCACCATGTAGCACAAAGTCATATGGCCCACAAAATGGAACCAATTGTTGGCTCGGGGTTTCAAACCTAGGGTTTGAAAGTATTTACCAAAAAATACAC
The DNA here is from genome assembly GCA_009831015.1 of Picea engelmannii. Taxonomy (NCBI): domain Eukaryota; kingdom Viridiplantae; phylum Streptophyta; class Pinopsida; order Pinales; family Pinaceae; genus Picea; species Picea engelmannii. The sequence goes on from ML802266.1 coordinate 63,993, forward strand.
CATTGGCATCAACATATTTAATATTCATGTTCTAAATAAGGTCTCACCCAAGATCCCATGAGAATAACAAAGACTGAATGTTTGTGCATTTCATGAAGGAATATTACAGACGTGAAACACTTAGCCTAGAATTGTGCATTAGTTTCTACTCATTCATATCAGTGTTCATACATGTAACTTGCAATATAACACATATATCAAGCATTCATTCATGATATGGCACATGATAGGAAGTATCAATTCGGGTCTCATTCCTTCATTCATTAATCACAGATAAATATTTAGATACATAAATTGTCGTAGCGTACTTAGAGACTCATTAAGCTTGAACTAGAGACCAAAGACTAGAGATTCATCTCTCGATTTTATTTCTTTCTCATACTATAATTAAAACTCTACAATTACAATGAAAAAACTAAACTAATACCAACAAATAATAACCATTACTAGTCCACGTGAATTCCTTTTATCTCTATAGAAGCATGACAATCATAACAAATCTTCCATCTCACTAACAACCTCAAGCACGACTAGTCGGTTGGTTACAAAATGGTTATGAATCATTAAAACCAATGTTGACTAGATATTCACATGAATTCTTACAAGTATTTGCATGACACTAGATTCAACACGTGCACTGCAAACCGATTGGCACAGGAGAAGTAGAAAATAGTTGGCATGCATTGAATATTGGTGTTGCACAATATAAAACTTGTGGTGCATGTGACATGAAAAACTTGTGGTGCATGTGATGTGAAAAACTTTTGGCATGCACGTGGTCTTGCCAACACCGATTGTAACCAAAAGTGCAATGGGAAGGATGCATGTGAGGCAAAGGAGAGTGAATTTTTTTTTAGTAGAATCCATCCTCCACTTGAGGTGGCATGGAACATAGGAAACCACTTATTGTAACCTAACCATTGAAAGAACACCAAAATCAGAACATGGTATCTCAACATAATAATATTTAATGAAAAATTGTATTATTCCATATTCTTCCATCAACCAACATTATCCATTAAACCAAGTTTTTCATATGAAGCTAACCAAAACAAGAGTGGGACGCCCTTCATTGAATACCAAGTAAAAAACATGCTCAGTAACCATAAAAATATCATTACTTGAAACCTAGGTATATCACCATCTATATTGGGACAAGTGCTAAATATGAACAGCATAATAAATTTTGGAAGCCAAGCATGTATAGGTTCAAACAATGAGCTAAAACCTAACAAAAAGAAATCTATGCAAATGCTTGACATAGAAAATACAAGTGCTACATTGCTTGATAGTTGGAAAGCATGCCTACAAAGATGCTATGTATATAAAAAATTTACTTAACCACTTCTCAACTCCATTGAGCATACACATATCAAGAATAAAACATGATCAAGTGCTTTAGAAGAGTTTTGCATGCATTCCCTTTAAGCCAAGGTAGTTATAAACAAAGAGCTTCTTCAACTACATAAACCAACAACCTATCATATGCTTCCAACTTTTCACCATCAAAGTAAACAATCATCTTTAATTTATCAACCATATTTGTTGCATTATGTTGTCATTGATGTCAAAGGATTGATGTCAAAGAGTTGATATCAAGCATTTTCATTATATCATTGATGTATTGATTGTTGGATCATATGGTAATAGATGTAATTGATGTCTAAGGGATAATGTCATGAGGTTTCATAGTCATGTGTTGTCATGGGTTAATGTTCCAAATGGATTTATTTATATATTATATGATGTAAAGGTCGGTCATTTTTCTCTTTTCATGCTTGATAGGAAGTACAAAATGGATTAAATCCAAATTGGTTTCCCTATGGTGAAATCCTTCATGGGAATATACTTTGTGAAGTCCAAATGGTTAAGTGGTTGAGTCATCCTAGATGTTTGGTTAAGGAACCCAATTTTTGTTGTGGAATAATGTAATGAATATCAGTGAATTTGTAAGTGAGTCTATTATATATGGATAGTGTTCATCATGCCATTTCCGGTAATATGTGGAATGTCACATAATTCCTCACGGTTAGAGAGTTGTGGCCATGTGAAGTTGGATAACCCTCATGTGTTGTCTAGAATCCACTAGAAGGTCAAAGAAGTCAAATTATTCTAGAAGCTCGTAGAAGAAAGTTGACTAGTCAAAGTGGTTAGTCGTGGGTTAAGTGGTTGCAAAAACAAAACAATTAAAAATAAATTAGTTGCAACTAGAAGTGGATAATTTACCATTTGTAGCAAAGTGGGTTAGAGGTGGACAAAGTGGGTTAGAAGTGGACAAAGTGGTTAGAAGTGGGTTAGCCCCTAAAAGAATGAAGTTGGTTAGAGTTGGTTAGATGAGGAAGCTACTTGGAGAAGTATAAATAAGAGAGAAAAAGTATCTTATGTGTGTGAATCTCTTGAGAATATCGAATATCCATTCTTGGTGAAAGATTCATTGCAAGTACTCATGGACGCATCAAAAGTTCCATAAGTCTGATTTTTTTAGGGTGAAGGATTTTGGGGTTCAGAAAACCCTAGTTTTCTGAAGCAGTACGTGGGTTGCAGTGAGCCAAGACGCACACATAGGTGGGTTGCAGGAGGCCATGGTGTGTACACACCTGATTGGAATGAGATCAGGGCACGTACAGTTGGAAAGAGGCATGGAATATTAAGTGTTACACATCAAAATTCCTCACTTTGATAACGTCACATCCTCATTATCATAAGTGTCGTAAGTGTCACACTTTTGTATCAAGTGTCGTAAGTGTCACATTCTTGTCACGTAAGTGTCACATCATGAACGACACCTTGGAAACACTTGATGCAACCCCTAAATCATGTTGGAAGAAGAAGGCCCATGATTTGACAGTCAAAACAAAGTGTTTCTCTATGAGAAATGGTCATCTTGGAAACTTTTGGAAGATCAATGTTCCCTTTCTCATATGCAAGGAGTGTTAGTGCTCTTTGTGTAACTAGTAGGGAGCATTGAAGCGCTTTGTTTCCCATTGTAAGGGAGCATCAAATTGGTTGAGAAAATCTTTGGAGAAATCCCATTTTTCTCCAAGGACAACTATGGATGGGTCGAGTTGGTTTAGCTCAAATCTAACCCTCAGGATGCATTTAAGGGAGATATCACAACTAATTTTTTCATATCCTCAACTAATTCCAAATATAACCAAGGTGGTTGAGCCTCTAAAAGCCTATAAAAGGAGGCATTCTCATGGTAAACAAGGAGGAGAGATAATCAACAAAGCATTGTTATTTTGATCGTGGATGTTTCGAGCAAGGGGTTGGACAAGGAGGACTTGCAGAAGTTGCAACATCATTTGAAGATTGTAAGTGTCTCTTTAAATTTCTCATCAATATAATTGGCTTATTTCCTTCTAATATTTTTCTACATGTATTTTTCTATGCTTGTTTTAATCCTTCATAGATAGATATTTTTTGTCTAATCCATTAGAGTAGGAGATAGTTGTTTGTCTCTTTTCATCCATCACGGGTACTATTTGGAACTCATGATTGGAGCAGCATGGAAAAAATTTGAAAGTGAGGTGCATCACACTATCCCTCTTACTCTAATTTTCGATGGGTATAATTGGTCTATAGGAATGGTAGTGTACAAAGGTAGTTTTTTGTCTCAGTAGAGGGGTTTGTACTTTGGGGGAAGATTCATCTGTCCGTAGTGGAATTATTTCGTAACATAAATTGTCGACTCGACTCGGGAGGAATTTTCCATTTTTGTTCTTTCCTTGGTTGTCTCTACCTTTTGTATATATTTACATATTGTTTGCTGATTTTATCTATCCTTACACTTCATCATCTTTTCTAAGTTGTCTTACAGAGTCTCTGATCGAAATTCCCTGAGTTTTGAGTTTTCTAGGTTTTTCCAAAATTTGTCTCAGGACTAGCACCCTTTATAGTTTAATTCAGAACATTGGTAGCTAGATCAATGCTCCCCCAAAGTGTATTAGTGATCTAGGTGGATATTGGTGGCCACCCACCTATTCCACTTGGACCCCCACCATTGCTTCTTTCGGTTTTTTAGTTTTCGCACAGTTTACTATTTTTAGCAGTTTTTCAGGTCCTGAACTTCTGGAGCTGTTTTGAGGCCCTAAACGATGTTTTTTGGGGTATGTTGTGATTGCAAAATTTCATCATGAAATTTTGTGCAAATGTTGTATTCCTCTGACAGATCTTTCTAATGGGCTATCATATGCCTAAAACAAAGATCGTATGCAAAAGTTATGACCCCGGGAAGTTGATGTACCAACTTACCCAAACGGGGCCCACATGACTTTTGGTGCTTCATCTCCCAGGGTTAGGTTTTTGGATGTCTAGGACTTTTGGAATTCTTGTTTATTGTAAAAGGGCCTTTAGAGCCTCATGGTAATCATCTTCTCATGGATGCGAGTAGCGGCCACATCTCTTCTCAGAGATAAGCTACCAGCACCCTAGCTAGTTTATTTCCCTTCTGTCTGTAAGCATATTTCAGTCATTTGTTATTAATGAAATGAAGTCTTATTTTCGTTGCATCTCTGTGTTTATGTGTATTTCTGTATTTCATTGTGTTCCTACATAAATATGGATCAGTGGTATCAGAGCGGTCTGCTCATTCTCGATCTTTCTTTGCATGTCCCCAACGAGATCAGCCTCGCAAACCCCAATGACCGCCCATGGGGGAAGAAAAGAAAGATGAGGGAGCAGGAGATCCTATCAAAATGTAGCTCGAGGACGCCCTCAAGAAACAAAGGAATGTGATGATGGACAACTTTTCCCAGATTCTTCAACGGATTCCGACTGGCAGTGCATCGACATCCAGTAGCCACTCTGGAGGTGCCACTCCTTTTAAGGTACAAGTAAACTTTGACATTCCCATATTTGATGGCCAAATAGATGCAGATGTCATAGATAGATGGTTGAATCTGTTAGAAGGATATTTCTCAGTTCATGACTTTTCCGACCGAGAAAATATTATTTTCACACTCCTCAAAGCCGCCTCCCATGTCAAGGACTGGTGGGAAACCTACTCAGGGAAAGAGGGCGAGGGAGAACCCTCTTTGTTCTTGGCTGCACCCACTTGGAATTATTTCTGATACGCCATCAAGGAACAATATTATCCCATGGGGAGCTATGAGGACAAATACATATAATGGACTATGTTGCGGCAGCAAAGGGACCAAGATGTGCATGAGATGACGAATATATTTCATACCCTAGCACAAAGTTGGGTATCAAAGATTCAGAGAAACATTTGGTGTTAAAGTACCGCATTTGTCTGCACAGATACATTCAGGAGGAAATGGAGTTCCTCGACATCTCCTCACTTGGTGTGGCATACCGATATGCTTCCAAGATTGAGAAGAAGTTCAAACAGAAGAAGCGAGACTTTGGGTCTGCAAATCAGAAGCACGGGAAAGGTACTCCCAAACTACCAAACAAAGGATCAAGCCAAGGCAGGGCAGCCCAGGACAACCCACCAAAGCCACAAGCAAAGAACAACACCACGAAGCCAAAAAAGGACACGGGGAAGTGGTGTGAGTTCCATAAGAGCTCCACTCACAACACAAGTGAGTGTCGGGCTAAGCAGTCACTGGTAGTTGAGTTGAAGGCTTCTGAATCAGATGCATGCTCCAACTCTGAATCAGAACCTGACAAGGGGAATGACAGGAGGAAGCAGATTATCGATGCGGAGCCCAATGCCACCGTTTCCACCACAAAGATACAGAAGGAGGAACCAGAAGATCCAGAGGAGGGAGAGTGTCTCTTCCATTCCAAGATGTGGGTAAAGGGTTCCCCGTTGCATTTCATTGTCGACAGCGGGAGACAGAAGAACCTCATCTCGGTAGAGGTCATGAAGCGGTTGGGCTTGCCTACCACAACACACCCACAACCATACACCATCAGGTGGTTGCACCAAGGATGGGACCTCCGCGTCAGTCGATAATGTCTCCTTCCCTACAGCATCAAGCCCTTCATGGATGAGGTATTATGTGACATTGCTCCTCTTGATGTTTCTAATGTATTATTAGGCCAACCATACTTGTGGAAGCGACATGTTGTGTATGAGTCTAGGCCTCGTGTTGTTATTATCACTTTGGGAAATAAGCTGTACAGGATACCGGAGATAGCACCGCCTACCACCATCTCTTTGGTTACTGCAAAACAATGTAGTAAGCTCATTTCCAAAACCAGGAAATTTGTTTTCCTGATGATCTGCCCTCAGGGAAAGCAGAATACTGTGGCCATGACCTCCATACAAGGCCACACTGCACGAAAATAACAGATGGATAAGGTCATGGAGGAGTATGAGGACATCTTCACCTCCCCCGCAGGGGTGCCTCTACACTGCCAGGTCAAGCACCCCATCGATCTGACCCCAGGTGCACCGTTGCCCAATGGACCCATCTACTGGCACTCTGTCCTGGAGAATAACGAAATCAAGAGGCATATTCAGGAGCTGTTGTAGAAAGGTCACATTCGGCCGAGTTCATCGCCCTGTGGGAGCCCGATCGTATTGGTGCAGAGGAAGGATGGGACTTGGAGACTCTGCATTAACTATCGGGCACTGAACAAGATCACTGTTAATAATAGGTACCTAATCCCACAGATTGATGACCTTCTGGACCAACTCAAGGGGGGAAAATATTTCAGCAAGATCGACTTGAAGTCTGGGTATCACCAGGTACCAATCGAACCCTCTGATGTGTGGAAGACTGCATTCAAATCCAAGGAGGGCCTTTTCGAATGGTTGGTCATGCCTTTCAGGTTGACGAATGCCCCTGCAACCTTCATGAGGCTAATGGAAGACATCCTACGGCCATTCACCAACTCATTTGTAGTGGTGTACTTGGATGACATTCTGATCTTCAGCCAGACTTGGGAAGAGCACCTCCACCATATCCGACAGGTCCTCCAAACACTGTGGCAACACAAGTTGTGTGCCAAGTTGGAGAAATGCACTTTTGACATAACCCAGGTTCAGTATCTGGGATACATTATTGATGAGTAGGGGGTGCATGTGGATCCAGCAAAGATCCAAGTCATTTGGGATTGGCCAGCCCCAGCTACCCTAACAGAGCTCCGCAGATTTTTAGGCCTTGCCAATTTCTACTGCAGGTTTGTGTTGGGATTCTCTCATATCACTTGGCCCTTGAGTCAAGTCACCAAGGGAGGAGCTAAAGAAAAATTATTTTGGTCTAAATCTCAACAGAAGGCGTTCAGGGAGTTGAAACATCGCCTCTTCTCTGCACCAGTGCTCACATTAACAGACTTGCAACAACCATTTGAGATCGAGACAGATGCCTCTGACTATGCTATTGGGGCAGTCCTTACTCAACATGGGCATCCAGTGGCATATCACAGTGAGACACTTTCTGACACAGTCCGAAAGTATCCAACTTATGACAAAGAAATGTATTCCAT
>ML802266.1:73146-89555 GCA_009831015.1 Picea engelmannii
GCCACCCACCTATTCCACTTGGACCCCCACCATTGCTTCTTTCAGTTTTTTAGTTTTCACACAGTTTACTATTTTTAGCAGTTTTTCGGGTCCTGAACTTCTGGAGTCGTTTTGAGGCCCTAAACGACGTTTTTTGGGGTATGCTGCGGTTGCAAAATTTCATCATGAAATTTTGTGCAAATGTTGTATTCCTCGGATAGATCTTTCCAATGGGCTATCATACGCCTAAAACGGAGATCGTATGCAAAAGTTACAACCCCGGGAAGTTGATGTACCAACTTACCCAAACGGGGCCCACGTGACTTTTGGAGCTTCATCTCCCAGGGTTAGGTTTTTGGATGTCTAGGACTTTTGGCATTCCCGTATATTGTAAAAAGGCCTTCAGAGCCTCATGGTAATCATCTTCTCATGGATGCGAGTAGCAGCCACATCTCTTCTCAGAGATAAGCTACCAGCGCCCTAGCTAGTTTATTTACATTCTGTCTGTAAGCATATTTCAATCATTTGTTATTAATGAAATGAAGTCTTATTTCTACTGCATCTCTGTGTTTATGTGTATTTATATATTTCATTGTGTTCCTACATAAATCTGGATCAATTAGGGAGAGTTGTAGTGATCTGGTGCATTAATATCCAGAGTGTCGATTTTTCTTTCCTTTGAAAAATTGTTGATTGTTTCTTTACTATGTATAGTTCTTTGATCTTCCTCTTTAGCTCAGATCCTATTCTATCAAATCTTGTTTTCTATTTGACTTAAAACTTGCTTCTTTTCATTTATTTAGTCTTGATTGGGTTTTTCTTTCCTTACTGCAAAATTGATCGTTTTCTCCTAAAACTTGGTTTCTTGTTGTTGCTCTTTTCGATTATCTGATCGATTAGAGGTTTTCATAAGGAAATTTATTGATCTTAGCATTGTTCTCTTTGTCTTTGATCTCTTACTCAATTATAGAAGGCTATTAAGTCTGATTTTTTTGCTTCTTTGGTATTTTTATTTGAGTGGACAATTTGTTCTTCTTTTAGTCTCTTATTGACTGTTGATAGTGTCTTTGTTTGTGGTCTTTTGCTCTTTCTTTTTTCAAAATCACTATAGTGAAGTCATTTTTCATTATTAGTGAAAGCAAAAGCATAAGACGAACTTTTCAATTTACATTTGCAATCAAACAAAGAAATACTTGTATGCATTGGTTTTGAATATTGGAAAGGTTTTCTTTATAATTTGGCATTTGTTAGAATTCTTGTTGAGAATGAAATAGCATAAATTTTTGCATTCTTGAGTGCTTGTTAGTGAAATAAAAAAAAAACTCTTCTCCTTCCCATAGCTAGAAGTTCATTGAAAAGAAAGTTTGCATCTCATTATTTTCATCTTTTTGGATTCGAGTATCAAACATCATCAGTTTCCCTTTCATTAACCTTTGTGTAACAAACAACCATGAAAATGAACGCTAATTAAAATCGAACTAGAAAATTTTTATTTTTAAGATCCTTACACCAACACTATACTAGGACTAGAGCTTTGGAATAGGCTGTGAGAATAACTCACCAAATAGTTCAAGAAAAACTTAGAACCTTGTGATAGGGAGAGTAAATCCAACTTTTGTATAAGCATAGTTGGGATCCCCCTCTCACATAGGGGTTACGCACAAGATCACATTCAAGAGAGCAACGAAGATTATCCCTCTGAGGATTAACCATTCATAGTATTATGATCGTGCATTGGGGGTACTTCTTGAGGCTTAAATGTTTTCATTTGGTCTCAAAGCTTCGTGAATTCTAAATTCGTTCGAGGTCCTCTAGAGTTTACAAGTCCACTTGTCCTCAGTTCTATTGAAGGATTTCGGACTTGATATCCTACCCATACATTCAGACTCAGTTGTTGATTGTACTCGCCTAGAGGCTGACTATGAGTTGGTATCCTTAGTAGCCCCAATTTGTAGGGTCCTTACATGAGGTGATGGTGAAGGGAATTCTTCATTGTACCTAGAACAGACATTGGTCAAACTCACTTGGGCTCCTTGGAGGGTAACCCATGGTTAAAACCGTGAGGAAGCTTACACCAAGGTGTAAGTCTATTAAGAAGGTCACCAACGTAATTGATCCACCTGTTCATATCATATCCCCTTCTTGCTTTGATCATACGATGTTGGATTTCATCACGAACTAGTATGTTCATTGAGAGAAGGCATTGTTTTCTTGTTGGTCTCCTAGATTTGATAGCGAGTATTGTTTGTTTACATTAAGTTGTCTTAAAAAAATGGTATTGTGGTCGATAAAGATCTTCATATATCGCATAGGATACAAGGGTTTCCTCTAGAAAGCTATGAACCCTTACCTCCTAACTCACTTGAAGACACTTACCGTGAAGAGTTTGAGAACCATTCAGACATTGGGAGTCTTTCTAATCCTTTGCTAGAAAATATCGAGAGAGCCTTAGTTATGGTTGAGTGTTATAACCCTAATTTTCACCATACATGCTTACCTCGCATCAGGCCATCTCAGATCCCTTCTTTGCCAAAGCACTATTGAACAACTCTTTAAAAAACCTATTTTATAAGGGCCCACACACCCTACTCCATTAATGCACGCGTGTACACGCTAGCTGACCTAAAACAACCCGCATGTACCTACAAAAGCACGAAAAAAGGAAATTTTCCGATGGAACACACAACTTTGGGTGAGTTAACTAAAACTCCCGACCATGCATGGCCAAGGGTTTTTCCAAATACCTAGATTCTTCTAGCCTATAAAAGAAGGGTTAGGGGTCCCATTTGGAAGAGGAGAAGAAGAGTAAAGAAACTCTACCCAATTGCACATTCCCATTGTCCCAACCCTTTAGCCATCCTTGTGCAAAGATAGATACAAAGCAAAGAAGTTGGAGGACATTTGAATAGGAGCCCAGGATCAGGTTCACGGAGCAGTGGCCGATCTCAACATTGTAAGTTGATTCATTAAAGTTAATAATAAAGAAATGCTTTTCCCGTTCCACTATATGAGTTCTTCATATTTATCGAATATATGTTTGAATCTCTAACCCATTAATCTGTAGAACAAATGCATGTAGAGTTTGTTGCTTTTTTTTTTATGCAGGATAGTCTTGAGAGGATAGCTGCCAACAAGTGATCAAGCATGAAGAAGGATTGACATCGGAACATCTGGAACAAGGTATGTTCGTATAACCATGTATTTGCTTGAAAGAAATGGGGATTAAGTCTGGGATGACAGTAGAAAGTAGGATTCTTTCAGTCTTATCAGCATGCATAATATAACCCTAAATTCTAGTCCGTAGGGGGATTTCCTACCACAACAAAATTTGCAACCATACTGGGGAAGTCTCTAGGGTTCCTGGGAATATTTTTGGGTAGTTTTAAAAAACTAGTTTTCTTTCCTGTTTTTTGAAGTTTCTACAAAGTCTGAGCTAACAGAGAGTCTGGTCTTCCATACCATCTATCTCTGATTTTTTCTTGACTGTGTTTTTTCGAGACCCACAGAGTTACATGCAGCCTTCATAAGGTCTGCACACATGTACCTGCGCCCTACTTTCTTATAGCGCACGTGTAAACGCTAGCTGAAGAAGTAATAGTAGCATGTAGATTCCAAAAAATTTATGAGGCAGTCATCCTCTTCCCTATCAGAATCAGTCATTCTCAGGGGTTTTCTGGAACTCTTTCTAGTCTTGGTTGTTTGCAGTCTCATCTTAGATTGGTTTGTTTTACAATTTTTTTCCTTACATTGTTTTCTTTTTTCTGTTAAAGAGAGTGTTTAAGCCTTCAAGAGATCCTGGTTCTCAATATCAGTGGTCTCTTCCCGGTTTGGATTGTCTATTTTTATTTGCTTCATATTTTTAGAGATACGTGCGGCCTGTATAAGGCCAACACGCGTGTACACGCCCTCTGGCTCTACACAACTCGCGTGCACACGCTTGTTGTTGAATTGTCAGTAGTGTGCTTGTGTAGGATAGTTTTTGTTGAGGATGAGGCAGTCATCCTTTCCCTTGACAAGAGTCATACCTCTCAGGTTTTTGAATCTCTTTCCTAGCAGTCAGTAGCTTAGGGTTGATCTTAGCCATAGATTTTTTTTTTCATTTAAAAGTTGTCATCAAAAAATTTCTTTAGGGTTTTAAGACAAGTGTTAGAGTCCTTTTTTAAGTTGCTAGTGTGTGATTTCTTGAAGTGATTCTTTGAAATCTGCGATTAGGCCAGAAGTTTTTTCTTGGTTTTCGACTTGTTGATATTTTTCCTTTTTGCTTTGTCAGCATTCAAATAAAAAAAAATCTTTAATTTTCTTGCTTGGTTGAAAAGTGTTGTTTTGCATTAGTAACCAGGAAAAAGTATTTTCTTTCATAAGTTCTTGATATTTTACTTAGATCATAAGTAGCTCGTAATCGAGTGAAATCTTTCTTTGAGTTTGTTGTTTCAAAAGATCTTAGAAAATTTAAAAAAAAAAAAAAAAAATGAAAAGTTGTTGAAATTTTGCATTAAGTGAAGGTTTTTGTTTCCATCTTTTTGTTCATTTTTACTTTCATCTTTCACACATCACTAGTTTCACTTTCATACCCTTTGACATAAGACAGTCCATAAAATTAATGCTAAATCTAAAATTCATTAGACTTTTATGTTTGTAGGGTTAACCAACTAGTTCAGGATTAGGGCCTTGGATTAGGTTGGAGAGGAAACTCTTCAAGGCCATTAAAATCAAACATTGGAGTCTGAGTTAAGGAGTGTCCAAGTCTAGTATCGTGAAAGTTATCCAGGACCCCCCTCTAACATAGGGGATAAACACAAGGTCACGTGCGGAAAGGTAATGGAGATAACCCCTCCAAAGCTAGACCAATTGTAGTGGAGAACACATATAGAGGGCTTGTCTTGGGATTCTTTCGATTGCATTTTCCATGGAGCTTTGTGGGTCTCGAATCTGTTTGAGGTCCTTAGTTGTCTTTCGGACCACCTACTCTTGATACCCTTGATAGGTTTCGGTCTTGATACCCTTCTCATTGTGGTCTACCCGACTTTCGACTGTACCCGCCTGGTGACTGTTTGCGCGTTGGCAACCTAGTTGCCTATATTTTTTAGGGACATACACAAGTGAATGCGGGGGTATACCACGGTACCTAGGATAGACATCGGGCCACACTTTGCAGAGTATACCCAGAGGGTGATTTCATTTTCGAGTTGCACTTGCACCGGTAAGTTGCTCTAGTGTTGGTTGTTGTAACTGTTCTTCCAATTAATTTAGTGTTTGCCTGTCTTATCTTATAGGGAATTTTTTAGTGTGTGTTTCTTTTGAATGATTAGAATGCCATAGAGTGTCTTTGATCTTCTCATAAAAGAGGTTTTTTAAAGAGTTGGTCAACAATGCTTTGGCAAAGAAGGGATCTGAGATGGCCTGATGCCAGGTAAGCATGTATGGTGCAAATTAGAGTTATAACATATGCCCCCTAATGTGTGAGGTCAGAAGAGAATCTAATGGAAAAAATACATTACCAATCCTTCTTGATGTGTCGAACAAGTGAGCCCAGGGACCAGGAACTGGGAGGCACCATCTGCAAAATAACAAATGTCTCACCGAGACGGGAATACCCATGCTCGGGATAAAACAGAATCATGTCTACCAATCAAATACAATGTAGATCCATGTCAAATATCTATATAAAGTGTAGCTATGAACAATACACAGCGGAGCTACATCTTGAAATCAAAAATATATACATATAGAGTATCCATCTTCTAGAAGCTAATACAGCCTTATGGTTGGAGATGAGATCTTCAGAGCTCGAGCAACAACTTCAAAATCTTCAAAACTCAAGGTAGGACTGTAATATGAGTGTACGAATTCACTATCCAGAGGTCTTCGACAGCTCATCGGTCATGGACTAGATAATCTTGATGATCAGACTGAAGGCTTCATTGATTTCGAACAAGGACTTGATTGGACATTTAGGATGGTCTGGTATGAGGGCAAGAGAAAAATTGCAGAGGGGATGACTTAGACTTGGTAGAAACTTCCCTTGGACAACAGCATGACAAATGATGAGACTTAGGCAGCATGGCATTAATCACAAGCTTACGAAGCAGGAGGTAACACAAACTCTCCATATGTTTGGAAGAATAACCAAACGGAGGAGGACACAACTCTATGTAGCGAGAACAACTTCCTAAGGTCATATTACATCCCATAGTTTGAAGAAAAAATGGACATATGTGATTTATCCAAAGGTGACTCATTATGCTGCCAATAAAGAAAATACTTTTCCCTTCCTCTTTTTGGGGTATATTTGAGTTTTTTGTCTTTTTCAATAATTTTGGAAAAAAGAATAAAGGAATGTTATGTTACAATGGAGGAATGAGTGTTACAAACATACAATTTCAAGTCACAAGGAAAAGAATAATGTTCAGAATAATGATACTCGGGAAAAATCCTATGGGGCCCAAGGGTGTTAAGATGCAAAAGCAAACTGCTACAAGGCTGGCGTATAAGGTATGCAAACATGGTGAACAAAACACACAATGGTAACATCCTTCGATGTAATTTTAACGAGCCCAGAGAAGGTAAGCTCGGTGGTTTTTCATATTTAGAGAGTCTGAGAAAACATAAAAGGAGACTCCATTGGGGTACCTTTTTCGAAGATAGTCTAGTCGGTTCGAAAAAAGGGTAAACTAGCACCGAAAAGACGTCTATTCAAAACCATTTTAATGAGTGTGATAAGGACAAGATCACTCGGCCATTTTTTCATTTTTAAGGAGTCTGAAAAAAGATTAACTATGGACTTCGTCAGGAATTTTCTTTAGGACCATTTTAACGAGTGTGAGAGAATAAGGTCACTCAACGATCTTTTCAATTTTAGGGAGTCTGAAAAGAGCTTAACTATGGACTCTGCGGGGGTTCCTTTTTCGTAAATTTAGTACCTTAGGCCCAAAAAAGGGTTAAAATAATACCTAAGAGTACTCTTCTAGAGAAATAAAGTTCCATAGAGTATACCTTTGTTCGTACAGTTGACCGTCTGGACCGAAAAAGGGGTAAACTACCACCGGACAAACGTGACTTCAAATTTCAGTTTAACGAGCGTGAAAGGCCACAAGATCGCTCAAAAATATTTTCATGTTTAGAGGGTCTGAAAAGGGATTAAAAGAAGACACGTAGAGGTTACTTTTCTCAATTAATCTAGATGAGATCGAAAATCATAAATGCAGTCTCGCCGGATGTTGCTTTCGGATCTCAAAGCTAGCTTGAAAAACAACAAAGTTATCTCATGATCGACATTTTGTGGGTCAATGTCGGGTATCTTATCGAGGGAGCAATATGCTCCGACGAAAACATTGTCTGCAAAACCAAAGATTCTGGGTTCGATCCCCAGTATGGTTTCCAATTATGTTGTGGTGGGAAATCCCCCTACAGACTAGCATTTAGGGTTATATTATGCATGTAGATAAGACCAAAAGAATCCTACTTTCTACCATCGTCCCAGTCTTAATCCCCATTTCTTTCTTGCAAATACATGGTTATACGAACATACCTTGTTCCGGACGTTCGATGTCGATCCTTCTTCATGCTTGATTGCTTGTTGGTAGCTATCCTCTCAAGACTGTCCTGCGTAAAAAACAAGCAACAAACTCTACATGCATTTGTTCTACAGATTAATGGGTTAGAGATTCAAACATATATTCGCTAAACTATTTAGAACTCATATAGTGGGATGGGAAAAGCATTTCTTTATTATTAACTTTAATGAATCAACTTATAATGTCGAGACCGGCCACTGCTATGCGAACTTGATCCTAGGATCCTCTTCAAATGTCCTCCAACTTCTTTGCTTTGTATCTCTCTTTGTGAAAGGATGGCTAAAGGGTTGGGACAATGGGAATGTGCAATTGGGTAGAGTTTCTTCACTCTTCTTCTCCTCTTCCAAATGGGACCCCTAAACTTTCTTTTATAGGATAGAAGAAGCTAGGTTGAGAACCATTCAGACATTGGGAGTCTTTATAATCCTTTGCTATAAAATATCGAGAAAGCCTTAGTTATGGTTGAGGAAGGCACCCTTCCTGTAAACCCCACCTTGCAAGTTCCTCTCAATCCACTCATTTTCTGATTGGATTCCTCAGGTAACATTATAGTAGAATATTACCCTCATTTACCATCAAGGCCATATAATCAGTTAGATATGGAACCAATACAACTGAATGTTAACGAATAATAAACTACCCTTATCATTTATACTGAAATGGTAGATCCACATCAAACTCTTGTTCGTTAGATATGGCTAACTTCATCGAGATGAGACATTTATGAAAAAATCAACTTTAGCTGACCACTTTTTGACCCTCCACATGCCTCTGCTACCATCGGTGTAGAGGCAGGACTGTCAAGTCATCCCATTGATCATCCCATCGAACCAAGAGTTAATATTGGTACCACTTTAGGGCAAGTTCACAAAGAAATATGAGTCGTGTTACTGAGTCAGTTGCAAAGTACCTTGATCATTACACCTCATATCCCTCTTCAAAATACAAATTCATATACTCCATGGAATCCTATTGGGACATCTTCACATCACAGAATGAAAAACCCTGTCACACAACTAAACCCATGTTGGCCCTCAACCAAGTTTTGAGGAAACTTGGGCCAGCTTTGGCCCACTTTTGGGCTTCGACATGTTGGTCGAAGAAGGAGCGCCCATGCAGAGCTGAGATCGTGGATCACACCCAGTTTTTAGGGTTATGTGGACCCACTAAGGGGTCCTCTAGGGTTTTGTAATGGGTTTATGGGATGTCGGCCCATGGGTTTTCCCCATTTTTAGGCCCTATTGTAAGATTTTGTAAAGTATAAATAAGAGGAATGTATTGTAGAAGGAAGAGAGGCCCTAAATGCTTTGTACGAAGGAATGTATGTGCATTGAGGATTTGTGCTCAACTTTGATTTTGAATATGGTGCTAAGTGTTGTGATAGTGAATTTGGTTCTATGCATTTGACCTGGTGTTAGAAGGAGGATCTAGTGCTTAGTGCGTAGATCTCCAGTTTTGTGAGAAATACAAATTTGTGGCTTAGTGCATAGGAGTGAATGGATGTAATATTTTGGCAAATAATAAAAAGGTGAAGCAGCTTGTGGACGTAGCCCCATCCTGGGGTGAACCACCTATATCTCGTGTCTCATGGTTTTCTTTGTGTTGTGTTATTTCTATTATGAGTTTGCTTAGTGCTTTGATTATGATGTGTAATAGATATTTATTTTGTTGCTTAAGTACTTTACTTGTATTAAGGGTAAATGAATGCTATATTTAACTTATATTGTTAAGTGCTAAGTTCTCAGGGTACATAATCGATTATTGTTACTGTGTCGATGTATATTGGATTATGCTCTGCAGTGTTAATTAGGTTGAGAAACTAATGTATGTCACTTCCTAAGCATTAACAGAATATTATGTGAAGTTCTCTTATCATAGATTTGTGTCCCAGCCTAGTTACAGACACCTGTGTCCTGTAACCCCCACTTGCTTCTACCTCGGGTGAGACTTCGTCTACTTCGCAAGTGTTGCTGAAAGGGCCAGTAGTCAGAATTTTTTTGGTGTGTTGTTAAGCATTGAACCATGGGTCTTCCCCTATGCCAATAACCCAACTATGGGTAAAATCCCTACCGGGGGGAAACCATCCTCCAACATGCAAATATTGACTAGGGGAAACCCCTTCTTACTTTTCATACCCTAGTTGTTACCCAATAAATGACAGGGGGACAGCCTCAACCTTAATACACGGAAAACCCCCCACAATCATGGGGACCACCCCAAGGAGGTCATTTCCATCAACCACATCAGGGAGGGCCATCAAACCCTAACCTGCAAGGAGGAATCCCAAATCCCAATCCTTCTGGACAACATTCTGGACAACCTTTCCTGGGAGTCCCAAACCCCACCTGGGGTCCTCAAGGTCAATCATATTTTCCTCCCCAAGGGAAAACTCCTTACCTTCCTCAGGGAAAACCTAGTTACCCTCCTCAAGGGAAACCTGGCTACCCACCTCAACCGAACTATCCTCCCCCGGGTTACACCGGTTATCCACTCCAAGGGAAAATGGGTTTCTCCTCTCCTTTTATGGACATTCCTCAACAAATAAATCCTACCTTTGTTGGTCAACAACAAAAACATATGGGAGGGCCTGTTGGCTACAACTATCCACCTCAACCAATTTATAGCCCTATTGGTCTCCCTATGCCACAACAGTATCATCTATAGGTCAATCAACAACTACCATTCTTATCCACTCTAGATCTACCATATTTTTTGAGATTGAAAAATGACCCCATATTACATTCTCTGTTTTGGCCAGTTATTCCTACTAAATTGCCTTCCGATATTCCAAAATTTGACGGTAAACCTGTTGAAGATTCTAATAACCATGATATGACTTTTCATCTATGGTTCATCAAATTCACTAATGGATGATTCTATCCAGTTATTTCTTTTCCAACATACACTTATGGGTACAATGAATAAATGGTACATTGACTTACAACGCATAACTTTTCAAGATATTAATTTACTTTCCATGGCTTTCCTCACACACTTCCAATTACCTATCTGCAACGAAATAGGCATGGAACTTTTGACCTCCTTTCATCAGACCAACTCCATATATATCTCTGAACATATTCATGAGTGGAGACGATGACGACAGTTTATCAAAGAAACCATTCCTAACCAGTTGTTGGTTGAATGGTTCACCAAGTCTCTCTTGCCTCTAATCTCTCGTGACGTAGCCATGGGTGGTGTCATTACATAGGAGGAAGCCATTGCTCATGCCCAGTATATAGACTCGGTTTATTCCCAATCTGGTACTTTGTATGAATTGATTCAAAACTCTCCTCGTCCATCAACCGATCCATCAAAACCATCCTCCATTGCTCAAGAAGATGGATTTATCGGTTCTGTCAAAACCCAGTCCAGTTCATAGTTGACCGACATGACCAATCATTCATAAACTTCTTCCATTATTGGATTGGATTCACTCTCATCAAATTCTCCCCCCTGACTCAAATATCCTAGGTGAATAAAGTTCAATCTCCTTCTCCACCACAGTTTAAGGGAAATAATAAAACTAAAAATAAACGAAAGAAAAATAATAATCAAACTGAAATTGCAAAAAATACAAACACAACCACCTACTACTAAGAAAAAACCACAACATAAACCAAAATTTCCATGTCTCATTTGTGGTGACGATCACTACACGCCATATCGTCTTCATCGGGATGAAGTTGCCAAGATTTTTAAAAGGAAATTCTCAACCCGTTGTACTAACACATTCTTTTCTACAGCAGCAGTCATTGGTTGCACAAACTCCTACACCTCTGATAGGAGGCAATATAAATTATCCTCCTAATGAGGAAGCTTCATCGAATGTACACATTTACATGTTTAATGGGATATATTTGACCACTTGTACTACAACATATGACACACCTCCTGGTAAACATGATAAGTAAAAAGTGACTACTAATACTATACCAGATCCATTGCCTACTACAATTAAACCTCCAACTGGGCCACTCCATATTGAGAAACCTAACTTTGAATCTATTCTACGCCCTCCCAAGAGCACGATTCAAATGTTGACCTTCAATCCAAACTTGTGTGCTACTAAAAAATACAACATTGTTGAATATTTGGCTCAAGCACCTTGCACTATGTCAACTCTCAAAGTTCTACAACACTTCCCTAGCCAACGTAGGAATCTCTTGGAATCCATTGGAGCTATAGATCTCGAGTCATAAAAAACTATCACGTTTAACCTGGATAATTTTAAATCACTACCCTCTCACCAATTTTCTTTCTAGATTGATGTCATTGTCCATAATCAACATATTCATCGCACGATATTGGAAAAGGGGGAATCCACATGTTTCATGTCCTTGGCTTGCTGGAAAGGCCTTAAATCACCTGGTCTCAATCAATATCCCACCATGTTATGCTCGTTTTATGGATGAGGTTTTAGACCTCAGGGATTATTACAATCCTTAGTCATTCAATTGGGAGGAAAAATTGTTTTCGTTGATGTTGAAGTAGTCGATGACCCCATCAATTATAAATTGTTGCTAGGGATAAGTTGGTTCTATGCTATGATTTTCATCACTTCATCGGTTTTTTGATGTGTCCAATTCCCTCATCAAGGTAAAATTGTGACCATCGATCAGTTATATTACAGCACCCATGACGCCCGCACTCAAACGAACAACAACATTCATTTTCTGGGAGACTCAAAAATAAATTATGAAAGTGTTGGGGTAGTTCTCTTGAAAGAATCTTTGCTCATGGGTACCTTCCTTACACCTCTTCCTCCCACTACACAACACATTTCCATGAGCAATATGACTTCGACTATGGCACATCATTCCTTTGAATCATATGATCCATGGATCGTGCCTAGTCCCTTAGAGTTTGTTACACTAGGTGACACCATGCCACTTAGTCCTATAGAGGTTGAATACGACTCCCTCAAGTATACCTCTCTTTCATTGAACGACCAACATCTTCTGGCGTCTACTAATTATTTGTTATCATCCTGGTTAGATTCTCTATCCTTTACTTTCGACTACATCCTACAAATTTTTCCATCAAATGAATCTATTATGGAAATTATTATCATCGACAAGGCACCATGGGATGACAACCACCATCGTTCATCCTTTCTTCCCATTTTGGATGACATAGAGAAATATATTTCATCTATATTTCCTAGTAATATCGTCGACTCTCCCCAAACTCCAATACTCACTTAGGATACCATATCCGAGGGGAATTTGGGTAACATATCTTCCACGATTATGGTCGACATATCCATTAAAGAAGTTATTGTGGAAAACATACAACTAGGTGCAAATTGTTTGACTGAAGAAGTTGAAACTTATACCTCCTTGTTCAAGCGACATATTTTCCTGGAGATATGATGAGATGTCAGGGATCAATCCATTGATCGTTTTGCATGAAATAAAAACTTACCCAGGACTTAAACCTGTAAGATCGAAACTTTTCTCGGTCCATCCTAAAAAGACCGTGACAATCAAGGCAGAAGTAGAAAAACTTTTGAAATCTGGTTTTATTTATCCTATCCCTTTGACCGAATGGGTTTCCAACATCATTTTGATCACCAAGAAACAAGGAATTATTCATTTTTGTGTCGATTATCAAGATCTTAATAAGGCTTGTCCCAAGTACAATTACCCTGCACCCTTTATCAACCAAATTTTTGATAATTGTGTCGAAAGCATCATTTTCTCTTTCATGGATGGCTTATGTTACAAACATAATAAAAATGATAATAATAAATATAATAGTTGTAATAATAAATAAAATCATTTAATTAAATAAAGAGCCACGTACCTTCTCACCTCGTGACCATTCAATGCTATATAGCAAACCATCACAAGGGTATTGTAAGCATATTTTATCATTATCAAATCAAACATCAATATTAAAAAATATTCATCTCTCCAGTAAATAACAGTTTCATTGTTACATCTTTTCTGGCTATAACCAGATTGATATTATACCCGCTGATCAACACAAAACAACCTTCATCTTCCCTTGGGGGATTTTCGCTTATCGGAAATTACCGTTTGGCCTTAAAAAAGTTGGAGCCACTTTTCAACGGACCATGTCATATGCATTCCACAATATCAAACATATTGTTGAACCTTACCTCGATGAATTACCCTCTCACTCGTCTTGTCATCGAGACCACATTGGTCACCTATGAGCCATCTTTCTTCATTATAAGTTTACAACATACATTTGAACCCCCATAAGTCCATCTTCACTGTCAAATCAAGACGACTCCTCGGATTCGTAGTCTCCAAAGACTGGATTAGGGTGGATCCATTAAAATGCAAATCCATTCTCGCTTTACCTCCTCCCAACAACCTCACTCAACTGCAAAGTTTGCAAGGGAAGGCAAACGTTCTTCACTGCTTCATTTTCAATTACGCTAAATTTACTAAATGATTCATGAAATTGTTGTAGAAAGATGCCCCTTTCATCTGGGATGCTACCGCTCAACACTCATTTGATGATCTTAAGGATGACTTAATGAACACACCTCTTTTTCATCCATTGGATTATGCAAGAAATTATATCCTTTATTTGGTTTCCTCTACTTCCACTATTTCTATGGTGTTAGTCCAAGAGGATGATGATGGCACCGAACATGTGATATATTATCTGAGAAAATTTTTATCAGTTCCTAAACTCTAGTATTCACATGTCAAAAAGTTGGCTTTGGTAGTAGTTATTTCCATCCAGAGATTTCACCATTACATTATGTTACGCACTACCATGGGCATTGCAGACTCAAACCTCATGTACCATATCTTGACTCATCAATTACTCGGGGGTAAATATTCCAAATGGATCATCGTTCTCCAAGAATTTGATCTCGATTTTTCCAAATACAAGGATAAGAAATAATTGTTTTTTGCATAATTAATTTGTGATCTTCCCCATATTGATGAGGATATTGAGCCCAATGATTCTCTCCCTAATGAATCCATGTTCATCATTAGTACGCATGATCCTTAGTATGGATATATTATTCTCTATCTCCAAACCCAACGTTTTCAGCCTAGTATTTCACGTGATGAGGGACATCGCATTAGACACCACTCAAAATGCTACCTTATCATCAATGATAACTTGTACCACCATGGCATCGATATTTTCCTCTGATTTTGTTTAACCCGTGAAGAGGTTGAACAAGGATTTGGATGAATGCCACCTTGGAGCTTGCAGTGATCATCTTTCTGGGATGGCTACAACCCAAAAAATTCTACGTGCCGGTTATTTTTTCCCTTCCATATTCAAAGATTGCATTGAGGCCTTTAAAATATGCCCACCCTATTAGATATTTTACAAGAAAGAGTGTACCCACCCATTTCCACTTCATCCCATTGTTGACATCGAACCCTTTGCAAAATGGGGCATTGATTTTATGCAATGTAATCCTACCTCAGCTGGGGGGCATGATTATATCATCGTTGTTGTAAATTACTTCACTAAATGGGTTGAGGCTATGCCTACATTTCTTAACGATGGTCGCACTGCAACACTTATTTTTTTCAACCATATCATCACTTGATTCAATGTCCTACAAGCTATTGTAAATGATCATGGATCCCATTTACATAACCATATGATGGGTGAATTGCGCACCAAGTTAGGTTTTCTCCACGAAAACTCATCCCCCTACTATCCTTAGGCCAATGCACAATTTTAAGCCATCAAAAAAGTCTTGAATACCATCATTCAATGCATGGTGGGAGCAAAAAAAACCTCTTGTCTCTTGCAGCTCTTCTCTGCCCTCTAGGATTATCGAACTTCAGTTAAAATTGCAAATGGATTTACACCCTTCCAGTTGTTATACAAGATAAAAGTAGTATTACCAATCAAATGCGATATTCCTTCATTGAAACTTGTCATAGAAATCTTACCCCACACTTTTTTCGAAGAGAAACGATTCTTGTATTTGACCAAGTTGGATGAAACCCATTGTGATGCTTCTCTCATCAACGAGACGTATCAAAAATGCATAAAACATCAATATGATAACTCCATCCAACCTCACACTAAAGAAGAAGGATATCTAGTCCTAGTCTAAGATCAATATCATGAAAAACTTCGGTCAGGGAAGTTAGAACCCATGTGGCATGGGTCATACATCATAAAACACATGTTACACATATGTTCCTACGAGTTAGTAGACTATGATGGGATATCTCATGGTGAGCCCCACAATGGGATTTACCTCAAGAAGTATTATGCATAGAATATCTTGCATGTGTGCTTTGTACATTATTGTACTATATACTTTTGATTTGGTGTTTCTTTTTCTTTTGCATGCACAAGTTTTGTCTCAGCTGCTTATACTTTGCCTTGTGATTGAATGTGAAAATGACATCATCCTTTCCCATTTATTTCAGATTTACGGATGGCACTAGTCGACATACCCAGAACATCATTTTTACATCTTGCGTCATCTACCACTCTGGTGAGTTAGTGAGTTCAAGAGGGATTTTCCTCAGATCTACAACCAATAATGTTTCATATTACCATGTTGTCATTGGACGTTTAACCGAAGCCTCCTCTCTAGGTATGTCTCAATTGATTATTAACCTCGAATCTCAACTCGTGGTCTATCAACTTAATCGTGAGTACATCGTTCACAATTCTACTTTACTACGTCTCCATCTAAGGGTTTGTTGTCTTGAAAGAGCTATTGAATTTCTTGAGTACATACACATATCTAGAGAACTTAACACGATTGCAGATTCGTTAGCAAATTACATGTTGGATTGGTATATTATGCATAGATAAATATTTAAAACATAAATCCTATCTATAAATACATCACAAAAATGAAACATAGATAGGCACCAC
>ML802266.1:89604-110197 GCA_009831015.1 Picea engelmannii
TATATATATATACGATTTTTGTGGTGCCTATCTATGTTTCATTTTTGTGATGTATTTATAGATAGGATTTATGTTTTAAATATTTATCTATGCATAATATACCAATCCAACATGTAATTTGCTAACGAATCTACAATCGTGTTAAGTTCTCTAGATATGTGTCTGTACTCAAGAAATTCAATATCTCTTTCAAGACAATGAACCCTCATCACATTGTGCTCTAAAAAGTATAGTACTATTGATCATGCCACCCATCGTGACAAATGGTTGAGGGCTTTAGATACCCAATTGTGTTTCATTGTAAGTGTAAAGGCACATCTCGCCTCCTCAAGGGAGGAACACCCATCATCAATCCCCAAAGGTTTCTCTCCACCTCTCGGAGCCCTCCCACTACGACATTGTGCTTAGCTATCACATGTGCATCTCCACGGCACCCCAATATTGGCATATCCACCGGATGTGATGCACCTCTGTCTGCATGATGAAAATGAAATGGTTTAGATTCCTCATTATACAAACAAAAATATTAGTTGCAAGATTATGGTTATCTTTCGTACCTGATGTGTCCCATTTTATTCCCTTGGGGAGTACCAAGTCAAAATTGACTCTGAAATCTACCCAAGAATAGGGGAAGTCCTCAATCACCACTAACTTCCTCCTCCACCATGTGAAGAATTCTGTAGTGAATCTGAAAGCTGAGGGATCATTCCCCAACCTAGGGGAAAGACTGGTCCACCTCTCCATGTGAGGCTTGGTTATAGGATGTGCTATCATTGAAACCTGTGGTTGCATTTGGGGGATCTTCTCTAGGAAAAATGAAACCAAGAAAGAGCCATATCCGAACTTTTTTTTATTTTCCAATACTGCACTTGGATATCTGTTCTTTGAAATTCCTCAGGAACCCTTCACTCCAGTTGAATAGTATTGGTTCCAAACACTGAATGGAATAAGAGATTTGTGATTTAGAATCCAAGTGGAAACTGGTGCTCCCCGCCAACTTGGTCATGGAGAATAGAATGGATCGAAGTGATAGGTCTCTCACATATTTTTATCATGATCCTTCCACCCACCAACTGTGAACCTGGTGTTAACGACATTATTTGTCTTGGGCTCAAAAATAGCCAGGTCTGCAGGTTACACGGGAAGCACCCCAGCACAATGTGGGAGAATCTCTTTCCGATCACAAGTCAAGCGAGCGGGCGAAGTTTTGATGTCAGCAGTTGAGATCCACCTACAAAATTGATCGACGTGCATCAGGATTTCAGGGTTGTCAAGTTGCCCGGGATTTAGCATGAAGAGTAACGCCCATAGTTCAAGGAAATTCTGGGTCGTCCAATTTAGTTGAGACAGGTGGTAGTCAGTCGACGTATTAGGGATCGGTGTTTCGGGAGACAAGGAGCCTCCCATTATTTACAGCTGAAATTGTCGATCAATGAAACGCCGAAAGCACCTTTGGAGCCAAGCCCACAGTCCTAGCACCAGGTCACATCAAGAAAGCCTGTAAATGGGGTAGCCCCCTTTATAATAACGAATACTATCTGGGCCATTCATCTGAAGGATGTGCGGTGCACATCCGTGTCACATCGGCATTTGGGAGTTCAAGGGGTAAGCGCTCCTCGTCATTTGACCTCTCGAAACCTCAAATCTCAAAATGCCGAAAGAGCCCAGAATTAGGCTCAGAATTAGGTTTATCATTCGATGAGACGGGCCCCAAATCACCGAGAGTGATCTCAATCGTTCATCCTAGATGAACACGTGGTGTGCGATTGGGTCCTCCCGACATTTTTCCCATCGTGATTTCAAAGCAGGAAGACTTGATCCTTCCTATCCATGAACCCCGAAACGCCGAAAGCACTCTGGAAAATAGGCGTAGGGTCATGGCACGTGGTCACTCAAGAAAATAGAAAGGGTTGCATAAAAAGGAGGCCAAAGGCACCAAATTGAGTTTCAGAAGGGGGGCACTGTGTTCTCCAAACGCTGATTCGACGTAATTTAGATCCTGATACCTGCTGGGAATGAATGAAGAAGAAAGAGGGTGGTTGAAACCTCCCCTCACTCATTAAATGCAAAGCATGGGTGTCCCGAATGAAATCCTGCCCGAGATGGTCTTCTATACTGGTTCTTTTCATAGGAGCCACGCCAAGTCCTCGACTCACCAGGGAAGCCTGCACACGCTAATTCAGCATTTAAGGGCTCAACTACCCCCTGGCATGAGCCATGCAGAATTAAGGCGGCGTATGACAGAGGAGTGTAGGCCAGATTTGATTGAAGAGACTCCTTGTCCTGAAAGTCCAGTAGGCCTCTGTTGGGCAAATGTTTAGGAGTATATATACTTAGTTTTGATATTTTTCAAGGGGTCGATGGTAGAGCGAAGCTCCTAATTGTAATGTTTTAACAGACACTCTAGTTCTCTGGTTATGCATCTGTATGTAATATTTCTTGTTTAATGAAAGATAGTTTCCTTATTCCATCTAGTTTTCATCTTATACTAAGGGAGTTCACGATTGACTGATTCACATGAATTATTGCAGTTGTGTTATGATAAAGGATTTATTGTGGCACTATTGTATTCTCTGGTTTTCTGTGTTTGAATGTAAGAAGATCTCGTGTTTAAATGCATTCTCCTATAGTCTTCTAGAAACCTGATGTTGACAAAAGACCTTTGCATCTCTCTGATACAAGTCTTCCCCCTACTCACCCTTACTACAACTCACTGTCTGGAATATGTCTAAGACCTCACTTGCCCATGCATGCCTGGCCTAGTTTCGAAGTTGAAACAGTACCGTCCGATTTTAATTCCATTCGATCACCCCTTTCATACACAAATCGTGACACAAACTGATGGGCGTCGGGCTCTGCTCCTGCTGCAATCCGGGAGTGACTTATGTCGCCAACATTTATGACGTCGTTGCCAGGGATGAAGTTGAAAATCTTCCCTGGGATTGAACGACATTGAGCTTCTGATTTTGAAGGTGCATTAGGCATCAGATCCCTTCAAGGTTGCTACTATGCACCTGGCGATTCCATTGTGATGACTCCACTGTGGAGAACCTGCCATGTCAATTGTGGATTTCAGAGGTAGACACATGTGATCCCATCCACAGCTGCCTCTAGCTACATCTGAGACTGATCAGGAGGTGGTCCTTGGAAAAGGAAAGGCCTCTGAAGGAGAAGCTATCGCCGCTGAACCAGGTAATCCACCATCTCTTTCTGTAAGAACTCCATTTTCTCCTCCTCAGTTTCCTAGAAGACCGCTTTATGAAGTTTCCCGTTTCTTGAATTTTGGGAGTGTTCCTGTTGAGGTTTCCCCCCCTGGTATGGGATTAGAGGGAGAAATCCTTGTCACTCCCATTTCTCCTGAAGCTGCACCTTGGCATAGACCCAGGACCACAGAATATTTCCCCACTCCTGGCTTTACCGCTCCTCCTCTTATTATTGTTGCCACTTCTGCGCGAAGGGAAACATCAGCCGACTTAATCTCACTAGCCTTCTCCCTAAATCCCCTATTGTTTCCCACTCCCCTTAGAAGCTCATCCCCAATATCCCCTTTCCGAGCTCCTTCTCCTCTGAGTTATCCTCCACACAATATCCCTATGGCAGGATAAAATCCCCCTATGACCAAAATGGAGGCCATTATAGCTGCTAGGTATGATCCCCTCGTGCTACCATAGCCTCTCAATGCCCTTCCAATAGATGGTTACCTCAAGAAGTTGCCCAAGTTTACAGGCGAGGGGGACATAACTGCAGAAGAACACCTAGAAGCCTTTTACCATTCCACTGATGATAATGTCATCATGCATGCAGACGTATGGATGAGAATTTTTGTCCATAGCCTTCAAGGAGAGGCTAGGAAATGGTTCAAGGCCCTGCCTCCTGGATCTATTGATGGGATCGAAGCTTTAGATAATGCCTTTTTGAGACAGTGGGGAGATAAAAAAGACTTCATGTATTACATGATAGAGTTTGGGTCTTTGAAGAGAAAGGAAGGAGAGTCTATCTCCGAATTCTCCAAGATATTTAATAAAATGTACAACAAAATCTCTGCTGAGATAAAACCCTCCAAAGCTTCTGCAAAGATCACTTATGCTAGCACCTTTGATCCCGATTTCTGCCTCCTATTGAGGGAAAGAAGAGCCACTACTCTGGCCCATATGAAATATGTAGCCATGGAGGTAGAATCTAATATATTGGTTGTTGACCGACTCAGGAATACTACTGGTAGAAACATATCCAAGCAGAGGCCTGAAGCTTCCTCATCCATCTCCTCTCCCCTACCCCTTCAGACAGATGAGATAGCTAGAATACTAAAGTCACTTTCTGCTAGAATGGATAGGTGGGAGTTAGAAGGGAATCCCGTGTACAGAAATCCCCAGAATGGTAGAGGTTTCAGGAGACCTAATAACAATGGACCACGGGCCTTCCCAAGGGAACAAAGGGAAAAAGATAGATAAGATCAAAGGATTCAAACTCCTCTCCAAAATACTTGGTTACTCATGAGGGAGGGGAGGAGATAGACGAGTTTGACCCTGAAATTCATTGTGTTGAAGAAGCTCCTCCTTTTCCCCATTTAACTCAATCTGCATATGAGAAATCCTTGATGAACATTCAAATCCATGAGTTAGGTAAAGGAGAAAGGGCCTGTCACACCTCTAATAGATATAATCTCAGGTCAAGAAAGAAAGAAGGAGACTTTGACAGCCAAGACCAGCCCCTCATAGCAAATAGACCTACTAAATCTGTAGCAGACACTACTAAAGAAAAGAAAGCTCGGAGTGCTTTTCCAGTAGCCAAGGAACCTGTCACTGAGGTAAGGGAAGCTCCTAAGCCCATCCCCTCCTTCAATTTTGAGCATGAGATTCAGAATATTAGAATTCTTGTACCCCTATCTGAACTCATTAAAAACGAAGACTTCAAAAGGCCCCTCTCCAAGTTGATACAATCTGAGTCCCCCCAGCCTCCCTCTGACTCAATAAACCTTCAAGATGAGAAACCAGTTGTCATCCTAGGTCCCATGGTAGAAGACAGAGATGACTCATCACCT
This sequence comes from Picea engelmannii, assembly GCA_009831015.1. Classification (NCBI taxonomy): domain Eukaryota; kingdom Viridiplantae; phylum Streptophyta; class Pinopsida; order Pinales; family Pinaceae; genus Picea; species Picea engelmannii. The sequence continues at coordinate 94,646 of ML802266.1, forward strand.
CCCTTCTACACCTCCCTGAATATACATGATAAAGTGTTGCATAACTGCCTCATGGATTCAGGGGCTTCCCATAACCTTATGCCCAAAATAGTAATGGAAGAATTGGGACTGGAGGTGAAAAAAACTTACCATGATTTGTACTATTTCGATACAAGAAGAGTGCAGTGTCTAGGAGTCATCAAAGACCTGGTGTTTTCTTTGTTTCAGCTGCCCATGAAGAGCATGGTCATGGATATTGTGGTAGCTGACATTCCCCCCAAATTTGGCATGTTGTTGTCTAGATCTTGGATTAAAAATCTTGGGGGAACATTACAGATGGATATCATGTATGCCACCATTCCAGTCTTCGGAGGGGAACAAAGGAGGTTATATAGAGAAGCTCAGTTGGCCTACATTGTTAGTGACAAAGCAAATCCCACCAATCACCCCATATTTGCACTTGACACCGACTTGGGGTCTAGCTTATTGCAGCTCACTGATGCTCCTGAAGACCCTTTCCAAGTCAGAAAGCAGCCCAGTCTTGATTATCCAATTCCCCCTCCAACACCCTCTGTGTGGAAGATGTTTTTCGACCGAGCTTCTTCTAGCGAAGGCGCTAGTGCTGGGGTGGTTTTCATATCACCTTGTCAAGAGGCCATATCCCTGTCATACAAGATGGAATTTGAAACCACCAACAATGTGGAGGAGTATGAAGCTCTTGTTCTGGGTATGAGGGCCGCAAAGGAAATGGGAATTAAAGAAATAGCAATATTTGGAGATGTTGAGTTGATTATTCAGCAAGTCAGAAACGCTTATCGTGCTAATAATCCCCAGCTCAGGAATTACATAAATGAGGTATGGGACCTGATTGACAATTTCTTTTTGGCCTTTAACATTTCTTTCATTCCGAGGGGGGAGAATACTTCAGTCGATTCTTTAGTTGTCTCATCTAGTTCACTCAAAGTTCCTCTGCCGCCTATGGTCAAATATGATGTTGAAATGAGATATAGGCCCTCTGTACCGGATAACGTCAAGCATTGGAAGGTATTTGAGGATGACCTGGAAATCGAAAAAATTCTCCAATCTGTTGATGAATTTTCTGCGTTGCACATTGATCAGGATCCCGACCCGAAAGGTAACCCTCACCCTCAGGTGTTTTTAAATAAAATTGATAATCACCAGATTATTCAGCTGCCCAGCAATCACATTCCGAGAGGACTAGTCCCTTTGGAAAGACTGTTTGATGGGAATGATGTAGCCGTAAAGGGTAAGGTTTCAAATGAATATGTTGATACAACTGAATGCAACATTGGCACACAGGAGGAGCCCAGGTTTGTCAAATTATCAAGCAGTTTGACCAGAGAACAGAAGGCCGAATATACTGAGTTGCTAAAAGAGTTTGCTGATGTGTTTGAATGGACATACGAAGACCTCAAGACTTATGACACATCTGTCATTGAGCATAAGATCCCACTGAAGGAAGAGGCTAAACCATTCAGACAGAAGATGAGACAGATAAATCCCATGTTGCTACCTGTCATGGAGAAAGAAGTGAAGAAATTGTTAGATGCCCAAATCATTGTCCCCTTGAGATATTCCGAATGGGTGGCCAATTTGGTCCCAGTAAGGAAGAAAAGTGGAGAAATCAAATTCTGTGTTGATTTCAGGAACCTGAACAGGAGCTCAAGGAAAGACAATTATCCCCTGTCCAACATGGAACACATATTGCAAAGGGTAATGAGTGCATCTAGGATATCCATGATTGACAGCTTTTCTAGTTATAATAAGATATCATTCATGCCTGAGGACAGAGAAAAAACAACCTTCACCACTCCTTGGGGTACATTCATGTATGCCAAAATGCCTTTTGGATTGATGAATGCAGGAGCAACATTTCAGTGAGCCATGGACATAGCCTTCATCGAGGAGAAGGACCAGTTTATGGTAATCTATCTAGATGACATCACAGTCTTCTCCAGGTCAGACAAGGAGCACCGCTGCCACTTGAGGAAAGTTTTCCTGAAGTGTCGGAGGTTTGGTCTATCCCTAAACCCCAAGAAATCTTTGTTTGCTATGAAGGAGGGGAATTTATTAGGCCATATAGTATTAGCAGAGGGAGTGAGGATTGATCTTAGCAGGGTAGAGGCAATTCAAACCCTGTCACTTCCTAGATCCAACAAGGAAGTTCAGGCCTTTTTGGGGAAGATCAATTTCTTGAGGAGATTCGTCTCAAATTTTGCTGAGTTGGTGAAACATATCACAGCCATGCGCAGGAAAGGAAATGAAGTGAAATGGACCACTGAACCCAGGGAATATTTTATCCAAATAAAAAAGGCATTGACTGAGGCACCTGTGCTTATCATTCCTGACTATTCCAAAGAGTTTCTAATTTTCTCTTTTGCTTCTTTTGATATAGTAGCAGCGGTCTTGTTGCAGAAAAATAAGGAAGGGAGAGAGCAACCCATTTCCTTCTTCAGTAGGGCATTAAGAGATGCATAGATCAGGTATGAAATCATGGAGAAACAAGCCTATGCCTTGGTGAAATCTCTCAAAGCTTTCAGAGTATATGTCCTGCACTCAAAGGTAACCGTATACGTTCCTTCGACTTCTGTGAAGGATATCCTTATACAACCCGATATAGATGGGAGAAGAGGCATATGGATCAATAGAATCCTGGAATTTGACTTGGAGATAAAGCCCACCAAGTTAGTTAAGGGGCAAGGTTTAGCCAAGCTATTGGCTGAATCCAATTACGAAGCATTGGGGGTTAGTTTCATCAATACTTGCCCAGGAATTTAGCAAGTTGATTTTCTCAGCCAATGCTCTCAGAACGGCTTATCATTGGCAGAATGTGCCTGGTATCGTGACATTTTGTACTTTCTACAGGAGTTGAAGCCCCCAGATGGAATGTGTAAAAGTAAGGCAAGAGCTTTGAAGCTCAAGGAAGTCAGATATTGCCTCATTGGGAAAGTCTTATACTGGAGAGACCCTCTAGGAGTGCTGCTGAGATGTCTGAACCCACCAGAAGCCCAGATAATTATGTTTGATTTCCACAGAGGCCTTTGTGGGGGGCATCATTTCTAGAAGACCACATCTCACAAAATCCTCATGGATGGGTTTTACTGGCCCACTTTATTCATTGATGTCAGCAGAGAAATCAGGGCCTACATCAAATGCCAAAATTTCTCAGGGAAACAGTAGCTTGGGCCACTACCACTGAAGCCTGTGATAGCTTCAGTACCTTTTCAATAGTGGGGGCTAGACTTTATCAGGGAAATTCATCCTCCCTCAAGTGGATAGCACAGATGGATCCTGATTGTAACAGATTATTTCACCAAGTGGATAGAAGCTGCCCCTACCAGAAGTACATCCCACAAAGTAATTATCATCTTCCTGGAGGATATCATAGCCTAATTTGGCTGTCCTAGCAGGATCTTCACTGATAATGTTGCTTCCTTCAAATCTGAGCCTCTCATTAAGTTCTGTGAGTAGTTCCATATCTCGCTAATTCACTCCACCCCCTACTATCCCCACGGCAATGGTTTAGCAGACTCCTCCAACAAGGGCCTGATAAGGATCATCAAAAGACTATTGAAGGACAAAAAAAGGGCCTGGGATTCAAAGTTGAAATTTTCTTTATGGGATGATAGAGTGACAGTGAAGAAATCCCTGTGCACCTTGCCTTTTCAGCTAGTTTACGAAGCAGAGGCAGTTTTTCCCACTCATCTCGCCTTACTTGTGGAAAATTTCTTTCAAGATTATGAAGGAGAGACGGATCATATGATAAAAAGGATTCATCAGATAGTAGAAGTACAGTAGATCAGGGAACGGGTGAGGAACACAGCTCACAGTCATTAGAAAAGGTTCAAACATGCTTTTGACAGGAAGGTCAGGAAGAAGGAGTTCGAGATCAGGGATTTGGTACTTAAGTGGGATGCACCCAGACAGGATAAGGGAAAACATAGCAAGTTTGACGCCCTCTGGATCGGCCCCTTCAAAATCTCTGAGGTCTTCTCAAACAACACGTACCAGTTGCATGATCTGGAGGGTGAAGAGGTTTTCAACAGCCCAGTAAATGGGCATTTTCTGAAGAAATGTTTTGTTTGAGCCTTAGACGACTCCTTTGTTTGTAAATATTGTCCTTTAGTTCTTTGTTCATTTTCGGTTTAGTAAAAGACTCCATAGCCCAATAGCAAGGCACTGAAACTGCAGAATGAGTTCTTAGAGCATCACAAGGATGACTCTATCCCCCATGGAGCCTAATGTTTAGCAACATTATTTGTCTTGGGCTCAAAAATACCCAGGTCTACAAGTTACATGGGAAGTGCCCTAGCGCAATGCGGGAGAATCTCTTTCTGATCACAAGTCAAGCGAGCGGGCGAAGTTTTGATGTCAGCAGCTGAGATCCACCTACAAAATTGATCGACGTGCATCGGGATTTCGGGGTTGTCAAGTTGCCCGGGATTTAGCATGAAGGGTAACACCCATAGTTCAAGGAAATTCTAGGTCATCTGATTCAGTTGAGACAGGTTGTATTCAGTCGACGTATCGGGGATCGGTGTTTCGGGAGACAAGGAGCCTTGCATTCTTTATAGTTGAAATTGTCGATCAGCTAAACACCGAAAGCACATTTGGAACCAAGCCCATGGTCCTAGCACCAGGTCACATCAAGCGAGCTTGTAAATGGGGTAGCCCCCTTTATAATAATGAATACTATCTGGGTCGTTCATCTGAAGGATGCGCGGCGCACATCCGTGTCACGTCGGCATTTGGGAGTTTGAGGGGTAAGCGCTCCTCGTCATTTCACCTCTCAAAACCTTGAATCCTAAAATGCCGAAAGCGCCCAGAATTAGGCTCATGGTTTTGGCACCTGGTCACAAAAGAGAAGGCCTAAAGGAGGGGTGCTAATGTTTATCATTCGACGAGACAGGCCCCAAAGCATCGAGAGTGATCTCAGCCGTTCATCCTGGATGAACATGTGGTGTGCGATTAGGTCCTCCTGGCATTTCGCCCATCACGATTTCAATGCAGGAAGACTTGCTCCTTCCTATCCATGAACCCCGAAACGCCGAAAGCACTCTGGAAAATAGATGTAGGGTCATGGCCCGTGGTCACTCGAGAAAATAGAAAGGGTTGCACAAAAAGGAGGCCAAAGGCATCGAATTGAGTTTCATAAGGGGGGCACCGTATTCTCCATACGTCGATTCGACGTAATCTAGATCCCGATACCTACTGGGAATGAAAGAAGAAGAAAGAGGGTGGTTGAAACCTCCCCTCACTCATTAACTTCAAAGAATGGGTGTCCCAGCCGAAAGCCTACCCGAGATGGTCTTCTGTACTGGTCCTTTTCATAGGAGCCACGCCGAGTCCTCGACTCGCCAGGGAAGCCTGCACACGCTAATTCAGCATTTAAGGGCTCAGCTACCCCCTGGCGCGAGCCATGCATAATTAAGGTGGAATATGATAGAGGAGTGTAGGCCAGATTTGATTGAAGAGACTCCTCATCCTGAAAGTATAGTAGGCCTCTGTTGGGAAAATGTTTAGGAGTATATATACTTAGTTTTGACATTTTTCAAGGGGTCGATGGTAGAGCGAAGCTCCCGATTGTAATGTGTTAACAGACACTCTAGTTCTCTGGTTATGCATCTGTATGTAATATTTCTTGTTTAATGAAAGACAGTTTCCTTATTCCATCTAGTTTTCATCTTATACTAAGGGAGTTCATGATTGACTAATTCACATGAATTATTGTAGTTGTGTTATGATAAAGGATTTATTGTGGCACTATTGTATTCTCCGGTTTTATGTGTTTGAATGTAAGAAGATCTCACATTTAAATGCATTCTCCTACAGTCTGCTAGAAACCTTATGTTGACAACAGACCTTTGCATCTCTCTGATACAAGTCTTCCCCCTACTCACCCTTACTACAACTCACTGTCTGGAGTATGTCTAAGACCTCACTTGCCCATGCATGCTTGGCCTAGTTTCGAAGTTGAAACAGTACCTTCTGATTTTACTTCCATTCGATCACCCCTTTCATACACAAATCGTGACACAAACTGATGGGCGTCGGGCTCTGCTCCTGCTGCAATCTAGGAGTGACTTCCATCTCCAACACCTGGTATGCAATGTTCAACAACATATGCCTTGGTTGGTTGTGGAGTAGCCCGGTGTCTGAAAAAAATTATGGTTTCCCCTCTCCTCGAGAGCCTCATCAAAAAGTATACATCATCCATCTCAATTTCAAGAATATGTGGCCCTATTCGGAACGATTGCTTAGCATCGTCCCATAGACCAATCAAGTATTCAAGTAATAGTATTTATTTTCTCATGTTTTGAATTTTGAAATACTTGAGTAAGCCACAATTGGGCAAGGCCTCCCTCGCTTAAGGGTCTTCAAGAGTGGTGATTTCATCAAACTTGTGCTCATGCTATTTCCATTCAATCATGTCTTGATATAGATGAAACTTGCAAAAACATCAATTAATCATCATTAGCTAAAACCTCATGGAAAGAAATTACCTCTTTTTATCCTTAAAATAAAAACAAATGGGTTTTGTGCCTAGCTCTCCCTCAAAGAAGCTAACAGAGCACTAGCGCCCCCTCAGCGCATTGAAATCACGGTCAATGCTCCCCTTGATTCCTTGAGGGGGCGTTGATCCAGTTCGACGCTCTATGGCTTCCCAAGAAGCCTAGAACACCTAAACTAGAGGATAAAATGAAATAAAAATGCATACAAAAGAATGAGGAGGAAGAGACAACCAACCTATTCCAGACGATTCTGAAAACGATTGCCCATAGCTTCCACAACCAATGCTCGAAAATCGCTCCAAAAGAGGTAAAAACTCAAAGACCATAGGAGAATGGTAAAAATGAATTTCTTACCTAGTTTGGTATTTGATATGTCCAATTTGGTCATTTCTCCTTATGATAAAGTCTATTTTTGGGTTTTTTATTATCTTTTTTCGAGAAATTACTAATATCTTGTGCCCAGAACATTTTGATTTTACAGTAATTTGAACAGAGTTCTTTTGATGACCTTGCAACGACCAATGAGCTTAGTCTTTGTTCTTTCTCGCACTCACAAAAATATGAGAATGTAACCAAGTATACATTTATCACATTTTCGGACTCGTAAAGGTTATATGGAAAAGGAACCCCCTGGATTCTCCTTTAATCTCTTTTCATACTCTCTAAACATGAAGATATTGCCAAGTGATCTTGCTTCCGTTCACACTCGTTAAAAATTTTGAAAGGGCATCTTCTGAGTAATAGTTTACCTCTTTTTCGGACCTCGAAGACTAAAATTACAAAAGAGGACAACCCTGGAGTCACCTTTAAGTTCTTTTCATACTCTCTAAATATGAAAAACCACCAAGTTTTCCTTCTGTAGACTTGTTAAACTACACATTGAAGGGCCCATATGGGGATTAACCCTTATTTCTTCTGGTTCATTAAACAAGGGAAGGGTAACTTACCGAAGGTGATTTATATTGAGCATGTGTTATTCTCCTCGAACTTGTTAAATTAAAAAGAGGTACTCATCTATCTGGATGGGGGGGAAAATTGAGCGAAGTGGGTCAAGTGTTTTGAAAATTTTTGTAAACAACTCTTGCAGTTTCCCTTGAACAGGACACTTGTTTTAACCTTCACACTGAACATTTGGATAATCCGCTAAAAATATGCATTGAACCAATCCTATGAGTATTTCCACTCCTTTTAACCATCGAAAGAATGCCTCAACACTCGTTGCATTATGTTTTGGTCCACTCCGCATTTATGCTGCCAAGTCTCATGTCATGCCTCAGTGTTCAAGGGATGTTTCCACCTCGAGAGTCAACCATCCAAAAAATTTCTAGTTTCCATACCCATGTCATTATGTGTTCATATACTATATATTATCACTTTCCTGTGTCAGTTTCATTTCGATGATGAGGGATACATCAAGGCCCTCCTTCGATGAATCTATTCCTATTGACTTAAACACATCATCCAGGACTTAAAATTAGAAACCAGTTAGTACCTTGGGACCTTCATGCCTCAATGGAAGGCCTCCTTGCTTCCAACAATAGGTTTACATCATTGACCTCTGATCGGATGATCCAACGAATGCTCAACCTCAACTCATTTATTCACATTCGTTGGATTGTACTAGGGTACCTTGCGAATCATTGACAAAACTATTGATTTCCCATCCACTTGTTAATGCTTTACCTAAATGACCGGTAATCAAGTGGTTTCTACCATGTTCGACATCAAAACATCTATTCACATGGCTATATTTGTACCACATCGGTATTGGGACGAAGACCCTGGGTTGAGCATTCATTATGACATCTTCTTTACCGAAGTTGCGAAGGAATTTATTTGAGCATGATGATACTCATACTGTCACATAGATCCACGTTGTATTGGTATGTGGCTATGTTTTATCATCTCGTAACTCCACTGTGTATTTTACGTCACTATGATCAGTTCATGTCATAGAAGTATGGATCCAAATTGTATCTTTGGTGGCCATACTCTTAGTCAATATCATCATGGATCCGCAGTGTATCTATTGGCAGCCATACTTTGAGTCATTTATAGCCTGACCATAGGTATGCCTACTTCAGGAATGGAATACACATTTATCATTGTTGATGGTTTTCTGCAGCTTCTACCAGGTTCCCCAACTCCTTACCCTTGCTTCAAAGAATATACAAAGTGTTTCGGCCATCAACATTCATTTTCTGACTTCACACTTTGGGGCGAAATATGTTAAACATCAAAATTCGTCACTTCGATAACGTCAAATCCTCATTATCATAAGTGTTGTAAGTGTTTCACTTTTGATACAAGTGTCATAAGTGTCGCATTCTCATCGCCTAAGTTTCTCATCATGAATGACACCTTGGAAATACTTGATACAACCCCTAAAGCATGTTGGAAGAAGAAGCCCCATCATTTGACAATCGGAACAAAGTGTTTTTCTATGAGAAATGGTCATCCTAGAAACTTTTGGAAGATCAGAGATCCCCTTCTCATATGCAAGGAGCACTAGCACTCTTTGTATATCTAGAAGGGAGTGTTAAAGTTCTCTATTTCCCATTGTAAGGGAGCGTCGAATTGGTTGAGAAAATCTTGGGAGAAATCCCCTTTTTCTCTAAGGACATATATGGATGGATCGAGTTGGTTTGGCTCAAATACAACCCTCAGTATACATCTAAGGGAGATATCACAAATAATGGAGTCATATCCTCAACTAATTTCAAATATAACCAAGGTGTTTGAGCCTCTCAAAGTATATAAATGGAGGCATTCTCATGGTAAACAATGAGGAGAAATAATCAGGAAAGCATTGTTTTTCTGATCGTGGATATTTCGAGCAAGGGGTTGGACAAGGAGGACTTGGAGAAGTTGCAACATCATCTAAAGATTGTAAGTTTCTCTTTAAAGTTCTCGTCAATATACTTGGCCTATTTCCTTCTAATATGTGTCTACATGTATTTGTCTATGCTTGTTTTAATACTTCACAAATAGATCGATTTTTTCTAATCCATAAGAGTAGGAGATAGTTGTTTGTCTCTTTTCATCCATCGCAGGTACTATTCATAACTCGTGGATTGGAGCAACATGGAAAAAATTTGAAAGTGAGGTACTTCACACTATCCCTCTTACTCACTTTTTTGATGGGTATAATTGGTCTATAGGAATGGTAGTGTCCAAAGGTAGTTTTTTGTCTCGATAGAGGGGTCTGTACTCCGAGGGAAGATTCATTTGTCTGTAGGGGAATTATTCTATAACATTAAGTCTTAGTGCCAAGTTCCTAAAGTCTGAATCAAGTTCTAGATGAAAATTCAACAAGTTCAGATCTGCTACAGAGGTTCTAGTATGGGTACATTTTGTCTTGATGTTTAGACTTTCTCATAGCATGGTGAATGATTGAGGCATTCTTTGTATCGTTCTATTGATGTCTGAATATGGTAGTTGGTTGGTTGAGTAGTTGATATCTATTATGATTGAGGAATATCCATAATCTTTGATGTTGTATGGTTGAGGAGCATGCATAGGTTTTTGGATGGCATAGATATGTTTGTGATTGGTTATGGTACAGATTGGTAATGACAGGAATATTGTAGTGATAGATTAGAATTGGATGTGACAAAGGTAGAAAGGGTCTAAAGTGCTAGAATGTTGATGTTTCAGAAACCCTAGCTTCTGAAAGTGTACGCGGGATGACAATGGGCTAGGATGCATACATATGTGGGATGTAATATAAATAGGTCACATACCTATTTAAAGATTGATATATGTTTACAAGTTGATTCTTGTAATTGAGGATTGATTCATATTCTCAGTTGGTGCTGAGATTTGCAGGCTGAGTCTTTCATTGAGAGTTAGTTCTCTTGTGGATTTATTACTCTTTTCAGTTGATGTTGATAAACCCCAAGGAATGTAGTCTGTAATGCAAAAGAAACTTATAGATATATCTTGTGTGCCTTTTTTTCTTTATCGTAATGGTTTATTGATGATATTTGTTGTTGAGATATGATGACATTATAAATGAAAGTAATAAATATTGAGTAAGTGGTGATTTCTAACAAAATTGTTTTGTAAATAAGTTGTGAAAAGACCCCCATATCAGTGTGGTCAAAGTGTCCAACAATTGGTATAAGAGTAGGCCTTCATCATAATACTTACAATCTTGAAGGAGATCCATGGACACAGAAATGGATGAACATGCAGATGAAATTCCTCTCTTTGATGAGACAAATTACTCGTCATGGAGAATAGAAATGAAAGGGTTTTTTAAGGAAAAAGGAAAAGGTATTTGGAGTGCAGTGATTGGTGGATCAATTCCCTTGAAGAATAAGTAAGAGTTTGCATCACAAAAGGAAGAAAATAAGAACAATGCATTATCTCTCAAAACCATTTTCAATGGACTCTTAAGTTATGTCAAAGAAAGAATGGGATAATATCCTTCCACCAAGCATCTATGGCTGGAGCTAGAGAAGGTATATCAAGACAAATAAGACAATTCCATTAAGGAAAATGAAGGTAAAGACTCTCCAAAATCTTATGATTACAATACTCCTAGTGAAGTTGAATGCTCTCTTACAAAAGAAGAAGAAGATGTAGAAGAAGTTTGTATAGAATTTGCAAATGATGAAGAAGAAGATTTGTTGAAACTTAAATATAAAGTTTTTTCTAAGTTGGATGATGTTGGCCATGAAATAGGAAATAGTTCAAATTATTTTGAGTATCTTGAAAAATACACTAAGAAAATCCTATTAAAGGACCCTAGGAATATCATGGCACTAAATAAAATACTCATGAAGCAAGAAGAAGAGATCAAGAAACCAAAGAATGATCTAACTAGTCAAGTAGAAGAAAAGAAGAATGTAGATGATGAGCTTAGCAAAAGCCTTGAAGATATTAAAATCAATATAAATTTAAGGACTCAACTTGAAGAAGCCAAAAGGGTAGAGGAACTATTAAAGAAGTAAATGAAAAGGAAGATTCATTTCATAAGTTGGAAGATGAAGTTGTTGATATCAGAAAGAAAGCAAAGAATTCAAATACTCATATCAAGTTCATCAACAGTTCAACAATCTTGAATGAAATCTTGGATAGTCAAAGATCACCAAATGATAAATCGGGTCTTGGATACAATAAGGAATCTACACACCTTGAAGAAAGCACTTATAAGAAGCATGAGGTAAGTCCTTCTTTGTCAAAAGGTGGAAGCAAAATTTCAAGTCAAGTACCTACACAAAGCAAGGAAACTTTCAAAAGAACAAAGCAAGGAATACATCAAGAAGCCATCTTTACACCCAATAAAAATTCAGAAGAGAAACACCTTCAAGGAGGACACCAAAGAAAAGGTATGAAAATGTTTTTCATGGTCACTGCTTCTCGTGTAATGAATATGGTCACAAAGCTTTGGATTGCAGACATTATGCAAGGAAATATGTTGGAAGGGTTCGCAACACTCTAAGGTCTTGGAGATGTAATCAAATGGTACACATTCTTGCTCATTGTCACACCATGAGATGATACAACTGCAGTGGATTTGGCCGCAAATCTCAGGATTGTTGGAACACAAGAAGATAGTTCATGAGGAGTGTTTCATATAGCTCGGAAAGAAGAACAGGTGAAGCTAGGAAGGAAGGCAATGTTGAAAAGATGGAAGCTTGGAGCTCAAGTTCTGAGAAGTTGGGACACCTTCGGAAGTGGATGAAGACTGAAAAACCATAACATAATGGCAGCCATGAGGCATGCTCAATCTTGACATTTTCTGAAGCATACTTAGACTCCTGTGGAAGAACTCACATACATACACAAGGTGACCTATAAAAAGGTTGCGTACATACGTGAGTTGTATGTGGAACAGGTCACGTGCCTGTGGTAAAATCCTTGGAAAAGAAGGCTATGCAAATGATTTGCATCATGATTTGATTATATAACTCTATTTTGCAGGGTCTGACGTGGTTTGTTGTAGGTTTTCATGATTATATGCTTGCATATATGTTTAATGTATGTATGGTGATGACGTATGGTTGAGTGTTGAAGCATATGTTTGATTCTTATCCTGGATGCATAATAATAACTCTAGAGTATGGATTAAGGAATTTTATGTTGAGGAACAATGTTGGTTATGAAAGTAAAGTTATGGAAATTTTGTTATGAGATATGTCATGCTGATGTGATGTTATCTAGAGATATAATTGATCTATTTTTTAAAGATACTATTTGTTGGGCCTTGACCAAGTTTTGGGAACACTTGGTCATATTTGATCGTTTTTGGGACTTCGACAACCTATCGAAGAGGGAGCACCAGACGAAGCAGAGATTGTGGAATCTCGACCCACTTTTGGGTCCCTTTTGGGTTTTGGGAATATATAATGGGAAAGGGATGTCGACCCATGTGTTTACCCACACTTAGGCCCATTTTGTATGTATAAATAGAAGGATGGGAAAATGTAAGAAGATAGTAATAGAGAAGAATATTGTATCTATGTGATATAGACTAAGTGCCAAGGGGGGATCTGTATGATCAAGAGTTTTGTGCATTCTATATAGACTTGTAGAGCTTAGTGCAAGTCCCTGTGTGAAGGTATAGAAGGCTTTGTGCTGAAATGCAAGGAAGAAGGATCTAGCGAGCTACGCAGATCTTATGTCCTGTGCGAAGTAAGGGTTTCTAATGCTTTGTGCTTGTAACCGATTGGTCGATGATAATAAAGAAGAAGAGTTGGTGGATGTAGCCCCAGGGTGGGGGTGAACCACGTAAATCCTGTGTTGTCTTCTTTATGCCTTGTTCTGATGCATTGATGTGATTATTTGCTAAGTGCTTTGAGATGAGTAGATAGATATGCTATATATGCTTATGATTAGTGCTTATGATGTGTAGAATGTTAGGTCTGATCAGATGTATATGTTCAGTGCTTGACCTGTTAGACCTGAATAATATGTGGATGATGAGTGGTCAAACAATCTAGTTAATTGTGAATGTTGTGAAGCTCTGTTGTATCTGCGAAGTGGTTACTGATTGCATATTAAATATTGTTTCAGGATAAGTCCGTGAGTGCGGACAAAAACCGACCTCCCTAGATCCACCTGGTATCTAGAACAAAACATGACATAATACTACTCTTTCCCTAGATCTAGCCTATTGAATGAACTAAGAGGTAAGGATTGTGGACATACTTTATGAACGCTTTCCTTATATCTCTGTTGTTCCAAGATTTGCTCCAATGCTCTCGTCCCGTTGAAATCACAACAGAACGAACCAATCGAAGTAAAGGCAGATTAATATATTCAATGACTAGTCTATACATATGATCAAGGAATTATGTAATAAAGTGACATCATCTTTATGGGAAATGGACATATTACTGTATTGAATTAATTGAAAGAGAAACTTACAACCTGAGCCTTGATGTCGTAGGTCTCCTTTCGATGGCTCCTAGCTCTGACACACACACTTGCTCATGCACGAAGAAAATCAACCACATATGATGACCTTGCTATTGTCTCTTGCTGTTGTAGCATCAGTCCTCCATACAGTCTTGCACTAATTCTCCAGTCAATCTCTTGCTAGCTTTCTTCTAATCTTTATTGTTAACCCTTTCCATGAGAAATCTCCTCAATATATAGGAGAAGATAGTTTAGTTACTTGGATAGAGAATGATCCCAAGATATCTGGAAAGTCAGTATTTTGCAAACCATTCGAAAGCCAACTCACCCTTCTAGAAGATTCCTTCTAGAAGGATCGAGAACTCATCCATTTTCCTCCTTTAGAAACATGTTCGCACCCTAACCTTGAGTACAGTGCGAGAAGTTTGCACCCCAGTTGAATGCAGTCTGTGGGAATGAACCATTCTCGCAGGAGAGTATCTATGCAGCCTACGAACTATCTTTAAAATATGTTTTCTGGAAGCTGACAAGTGTAACCTTTCTCAGGAAAATGTTGTTAGTGAAGAGTTTGACTTTCCATTATCATGACACTATCATGACATCATCTCGATGACCAAAAATGTGGATAACAGAATGCCCCCCAAAGTCTGAGAGTGGAACCAGTGACAGTCAATAGACTTTGTGAGCTGCATGTGTGTGTCAAGAACTAAGAGCACATCTAATCGAAGCCCTGCAAACAACCAAGCATCAACAGAATATCATGTATATCAATTCCGAGGTAGGCATTCCCATACTCAGATCATAGACTGATGACATCAAAAACAAAATTCATGGCCACCAATCATACACTGTGGATCTATGTAGTCAAAATCTAGCACAACCACCTGAATACACTGTGGATCTATGTGAAAAATGTGTAATCAAGACGACATAGCCACGAATCATACACAGTGGATCTATGTGTCACAAAATATACATACTCCATCACAACCTGGATGCAAAGATAATATCCAGGGTCTTCAATCCCATCACCCAAAGTACGAATCTGACCATGTGATTACATGTGTCGAAGTCGAACATGGTAGAAACCACTTGATTATCGGTCATTGATGTATACCGTTAACAAGTGAAAGGGAAATCACCATTAATGTCAATGACTCCCAAGGTACACTAGTACAATCCAACGAATGTGAATAAATGAGCTGATGTCGAACACCCGACGGAATCTCTCGATCAGGGGTCAATGATGTAAACCCACTGTCGAAAGCAAGAAACTTGCCATTAAGGCATGCAAGCTTCAAGGTACTGAATAATTTCTAAGTCTTAATCTCGGATAATGTGCTGAGGTCGATGGAACAAGACTTGTCACAGGAGGGCCTTGATGTATCCCCCATCAGTGACACGAAAGGAGTAACAGAGTTTTGAAAGTGAAATAGAGTATGTGGCAAGTAGACTTTGGACACAGGGAAGGCCGACACGGAATGAAGGATAACTACATATGGCCGACTCAATAGAAGTTTCAGACGGATAGCTCTTGAACATATGGATGACACGACCAATGATTTGGCAGCATTGACTCAAAGACGACACATGGAAGGACCTTGTAATCAAATCGAATGAGAGACAAATGGATTTCCCAAACCGGCTTCAAATGATGAATAGGGGGTGTCAT
>ML802266.1:139625-184905 GCA_009831015.1 Picea engelmannii
TATATATATATATATATATATATATATATATATATATATATATATATATATATATATATATATATATTAAAGCTATTCTCTACCATTAGAATTGTATATATATATTTATTAAATTATATCATTTAAATACTAAATTGTTGTCTTAATTTAGACATACATTATATTTAAAAAAAATAAAATAACATATCATTATTAAAAAAAAATAGATTTTTACATAATCATATAAAACTTTCATAAATAAAAATTATATAATAAGAAAAATAATTTTTCATATTAATATATTATATTCATATTAATTATACAAATACATAAAATCATTAATATATTTATGAATTATATTCCTATTAATTATTCAAATACATAAAATCATTATTTTCCCGTATATTTAAACTATAATATGAAGGATTGCATCACGGCCACCAACCTGCAAAACCCCTTTGCTTCTATCAAATATCTCTAGAGAGGCACTTCTTAACATCGCCACTCCGTCTCCTCGATTTGTGGCATTCGGTTGAAAGTCTTCCCCAAACCACATTGATTAAATTTTATTTACGTGTTGGAAAAGTTATTATTTTATCGATCTCATCACATTAATATAATAAAATTATATTTTATAATAATTCATTTTTTTTAAATAATAATGATTATATTTTAAATATTTTGGATGATTAATATTTTTAATCATTAATAATATTATAAAAAGTTGATTTATAGTATTATTGGTTCACATGATATAAAATGTCATTAATTTAAAACTTATCTAATTGAAAAAAATATATAAAAAACCACGGCCACTACCAAACCTGCAAAACCACCAACCTGCCACCCCTTTGCTTCACGGCCACCACCAACCTGCAAAACCCCTTTGCTTCTATCAAAAATGTCTAGGCACTTCTTAACATCGCCACCTCCGTCTCCTCGATTTGTGGCATTCGGAACACAAAACCGCATTGATTAAATTTTATTTACGTCTTCAGAAAGTTATTCCGTTATCGATTTCATCAAAATAATATAATAAAATTATATTTTATAATAATTCAATTTTTGTTTAAAAAATAATATTCCGTTGAAGAGATTTTCTAATATAAAAGATATATTTATAAGGATATAAAAAAATATATTTATAAGGATATATGTTTTTTATATCCTTATAAATATATATTTATAAGGATATTTGTGGTGACGATCACTACACACCATATCGTCCTCATCGGGATGAAGTTGCCAAGATTTTTAAAGGAAATTCTCAACCCATTGTACTAACACATTCTTTTCCACAGCAGCAGTCACTGGTTGCACAAACTCCTGCACCTCTGACAAGAGGCAATCTAAATTATCCTTCTAATGAGGAAGCTTCATCCAATGCACACATTTACATGTTTAATGGGATATATTTGACCACTCGTACTACAACATATGACACACCTCCATGTAAACCTAATAAGGAAAAAGTGACTACTAATACTATACCAGATCCACCGCCTACTACAATTACACCTCCAATTGGGCCACTCCATATTGAGAAACCTAACTTTGACTCTATTCTACGTCCTCCCAAGAGCACGATTCGAAATTTGACCTTCAATCCAAACTTGTGTGCTACTAAAAAATACAACATCATTGAATATTTGGCTCAAGCACCTTGCACTATGTCAGCTCTCAAAGTTCTACAACACTTCCCTAGCCAATGTAGGACTCTCTTGGAATCCATCGAAGCTATAGATCTTGAGTCATCAAACACTATCACGTTTAACCTGGATAATTTTAAATCACGACTCTCTCACCAATTTTCTTTCTAGATTGATGTCATTGTCCATAATCAACATATTCATCGCACGATATTGGACAAGGGGGAATCCACATGTTTCATGTCCTTGGCTTGCTGGAAAGGCCTTAAATCACCTGGTCTAAATCAATATCCCACCATGTTATGCTCATTTTATGGATGAGGTTTTAGACCTCATGGATTATTACAATCCTTAGTCATTCAATTGGGAGGAGAAATTGTTTCCGTTGATGTTGAAGTAGTCGATGACCCCATCGATTATAACTTGTTGCTAGGGATAAGTTGGTTCTATGCTATGATTTTCATCACTTCATCGGTTTTTCGATGTGTCCAATTCCCTCATCAAGGTAAAATTGTGACCATCGATCAGTTATATTACTACACCCATGACGCCCGCACTCAAACGAACAACAACATTCATTTTCTGGGAGACTCAAAAATAAATTATGAAAGTGTTGGGGTAGTTCTCTTGAAAGACTCTCTGCTCATGGGTACCTTCCCTACACCTCTTCCTCCCACTACACAACACATTTCCATGAGCAATATGACTTCGACTATGGCACATCATTCCTTTGAATCATATGATCCATGGATCGTGCCTAGTCCCTTAGAGTTTGATACACTAGGTGACACCATGCCACTTAGTCCTATAGAGGTTGAATATGACTCCATCCAGTATGCCTCTCTTTCATTGAACGAACAACATCTTCTGGCATCTACGAATTATTCGTTATCATCCTGGTTAGATTCCCTGTCCTTTACTTTCGACTACATCCTACAAACTTTTCCATCAAATGAATCTATTATGGAAATTATTAGCATCGACGAGGCACCATGGGATGACAACCACCATTGTTCGTCCTTTCTTCCCATTTTGGATGACATAGAGAAAGATATTTCATCTATATTTCCTAGTGATATCGTCGACTCTCCCCAAACTCCAATACTCACTTAGGATACCATATCCGAGGGGAATTTGGGTAACATATCTTCCACGATTATGGTCGACATATCCATTAAAGAAGCTATTGTGGAAAACATACAACTAGGTGCAAATTGTTTGACTGAAGAAGTTGAAACTTATACCTCCTTGTTCAAGCGACATATTTTCCTGGAGATATGACGAGATGCCAAGGATCAATCCATCGATCGTTGTGCATGAAATAAAAACTTACCCAGGACTTAAACCTGTGAGATAGAAACTTTTCTCGATCCATCCTAAAAAGACCATGACAATCAAGACAAAAGTAGAAAAACTTTTGAAATCTGGTTTTATTTATCCTATCCCTTTGACCGAATGGGTTTCCAACATCATTTTGATCACCAAGAAACAAGGAATTATTCGTTTTTGTGTCGATTATCAAGATCTTAATAAGGCTTGTCCCAAGTACAATTACCCTACACCCTTTATCGACCAAATTTTTGATAATTGTGTCGAAAGCATCATTTTCTCTTTCATGGATGGCTTATGTTACAAACATAATAAAAATGATTATAATAAATATAATAGTTGTAATAATAAATAAAATCATTTAATTAAATCAAGAGCCACATACCTTCTCACCTCATGACCATTCAATGCTATATAGCAAACCATCACAAGGGTATTGTAAGCATCTTTTATCATTATCAATTTAAATATCAATATTCAAAAATATTCATCTCTCCAGTTCTTAACAGTTTTCATGTTACATCTTTTCTGGCTATAACCAGATCGATATTATACCGGCTGATCAACACAAAACAACCTTCATCTTCCCTTGGGGGATTTTCGCTTATCGGAAATTTCTGTTTGGCCTTAAAAAAGTTGGAGCCACTTTTCAACGGGCCATGTCATATGCATTCCACAATATCAAACATATTGTTGAACCTTACCTCGATGAATTACCCTCTCACTCGTCTTGTCGTCGGGACCACATTGGTCACCTATGAGCCATCTTTCTTCATTATCAGTTTAGAACATACGTTTGAACCCCCATAAGTGCATCTTCACTGTCGAATCAAGACGACTCCTCGGATTCGTAGTCTCCAAAGACTGGATTAGGGTGGATCCATTAAAATTCAAATCCATTCTCGCTTTACCTTCTCCCAACAACCTCACTCAACTGCAAAGTTTGTAAGGGAAGGCAAACGTTCTTCACCGCTTCATTTTCAATTATGCTAAAATTACTAAACGATTCATGAGATTGTTGCAGAAAGATGCCCCTTTCATCTGGGATGCCACCGCTCAACGCTCATTTGATGATCTTAAGCATGCCTTATTGAACACACCTCTTTTTCATCCATTGGATTATGCAAGAGGTTATATCCTTTATTTGGTTTCCTCTACTTCCACTATTTCTATGGTGTTAGTCCAAGAGGATGATGACAGCACCGAACATGTGATATATTATCTGAGAAAAAGTTTATCAGTTCCTAAAGTCTAGTATTCACATGTCAAAAAGTTGGCTTTGGTAGTAGTTATTTCCATCCAGAGATTTCACCATTACATTATGTTACGCACTACCATGGGCGTTGCAGACTCAAACCTCATGTACCATATCTTGACTCATCAATTACTTGGGGGTAAATATTCCAAATGGATCATCGTTCTCCAAGAATTCGATATCGATTTTTCCAAATACAAGGATAAGAAATAAAAAAAAATTGCATAATTAATTTGCGATCTTCCCCATATTGATGAGGATACTGAGCCCAATGATTCTCTCCCTAATGAATCCATGTTCATCATTAGTACACATGATCCTTAGTATGGATATATTATTCTCTATCTCCAAACCCAACGTTTTTAGCCTAGTATTTCACGTGATGAGCGACATCACATTAGACACCACTCAAAACGCTACCTTATCATCGACGATACCTTGTACCACCATGTCATCGATATTTTCCTCTGATTTTGTTTAACCCATGAAGAGGTTGAACAAGGCTTTGAATGACTGCCACCTTGAAGCTTGTGGTGATCATCTTTCTAGGATGGCTACAACCCAAAAACTTCTACGTGCCAGTTATTTTTGGCCTTCCATATTCAAAGATTGCATTGAGGCCTTTAAAAGATGCCCACCCTGTTAGATATTTTAGAAGAAAGAGCATACCCACCCATCTCCACTTCATCCCATTGTCGACATTGAACTCTTTGCAAAATGGGGCATTGATTTTATGCAATGTAATCCTACCTCAGTCGGGGGGCATGATTATATCATCGTTGTCATCGATTACTTCACTAAATGGGTTGAGGCTATGCCTACATTTCTTAACGATGGCTGCACTGCAACACTTATTTTTTTCAACCATATCATCACTTGATTCGATGTCCTACAAGCTATTGTAAATGATCATGGATCCCATTTACATAACCATATGATGGGTGAATTGTGCACCAAGTTAGGTTTTCTCCATGAAAACTCATCCCCTTATTATCCTTAGGCCAATGGACAATTTTAAGCCATAAAAAAAGTCTTGAAGACCATCATTCAACGCATGGTGGGAGCAAACAAAACCTCTTGTCACTTGCAACTCTTCTCTTCCCTCTAGGCTTATCGAACTTCAGTTAAAATTGCAAATGGATTTACACCCTTCCAGTTGGTATACAGGATAAAAGTAGTATTACCAATTGAATGCGAGATTCCTTCATTGAAACTTGTCATAGAACTCTTACCCCACACTTTTTTCGAAGAGAAACAATTCTTGTATCTGACCAAGTTGGATAAAACCCATTGTGATTCTTCTCTCATCAACGAGACATATCAAAAATGCATAAAACATCAATATGATAACTCCATCCAACATCACACTAAAGAAGAAGGATATCTAGTCCTAGTCTAAGATCAATATCATGAAAAACTTGGGGCAAGGAAGTTAGAACCCATGTGGCATGGGTCATACATCATAAAACACATGTTACACATAGATTCCTACGAGTTAGTAGACTATGATGGGATATCTCACGGTGAGCCCCGCAATGGGATTTACCTCAAGAAGTATTATGCATAGAATATCTCGCATGTGTGCTTTGTACATTACTGTACTATATACTTTTGACTTGGTGTTTCTTTCTCTTTTGCATGCACGAGTTTTGTCTCAACTGCTTATACTTTTCCTTGTGATTGAATGTGAAAATGACATCATCCTTTCCCATTTATTTCGGATTTACGGATGGAGCTAGTCGATATACCCAGAACATTTCTTTTACAACTTGGGTCATCTACCACTCTAGTGAATTAGTGAGTTCAAGAGGGATTTTCCTCAGATCTGCAACCAATAATGTTTCATATTACCATGTTGTCTATGGACGTTTAACCGAAGCCTCCTCTCTAGATATGTCTCAATTTATTATTAACCTCGAATCTCAACTCGTGGTCTATCAACTTAATCGTGAGTACATTGTTCACAATTCTACTTTACTATGTCTCCATCTGAGGGTTCGTTGTCTTGAAAGAGCTATTGAATTTCTTGAGTACAGACACATATCTAGAAAACTTAACACAATTTTAGATTTGTTATCAAATTACATGTTGGATTGGTATATTATGCATAGATAAATATTTAAAACATAAATCCTATCTATAAATACATCACAAAAATGCAACATAGATAGGCACCACAAAAATCATCTTTTTGAGGTGGACAAAAAGTTTTACATCATACAAAAGTACGTAACGAGGCAAAACCTAGGCCTTCATGCCCATAGAATCGTCATAAAGACTACAAAATATCTAAGGACTCTACTCGTCCTCCTGTATCACATTGTTCTCTAAAAAGTATAGTACTACTACTTGTGCCACCCATAGCAGCAAATGGTTGAGGGCTTTAGATACCCAACTGTGTTTCATTGTAAGTGTAAAGGCACATCTCGCCTCATCAAGGGAGGAACACCCATCGTCAATCCCCGAAGGTTTCTCTCCACCTCTCGGAGCCCTCCCACTGTGACATTGTGCTTAGCTGTCACATGTGCATCTCCACGACACCCCAATATTGGCATATCCACCGGATGTGATGCACCTCTGTCTGCATGATGAAAATGAAATGGTTTAGATTCCTCATTGTACAAACAAAAATATTGGTTGCAAGATTATGGTTATCTTTCGTACCTGATGTGTCCCATTGTATTCCCTTGGGGATTACCAAGTCAACACTGCCTCTGAAATCTACCCAAGCATAGGGGAAGTCCTCAATCACCACTAACTTCCTCCTCCACCATGTGAAGAAGTCTGTAGTGAATCTAAAAGCTGAGGGATCATTCCCCAACCTAGGGGAAAGACTGGTCCACCTCTCCATGCGAGGCTTGGTCATAGGATGTGCTATCATTGAAACCTATGGTTGCATCTGGGGGATCTTCTCGAGGAAAAATGAAACCAAGAAAGAACCATATCCAAACTTTTTTTGTTTTCCAATCCTGCACTTGGATATCTGTTCTTTGACATTCCTTGGGAACCCTTCACTCTAGTTGAATAGTATTGGTTCCAAACACTGAATGGAATAAGAGATTTGTGATTTAGAATCCAAGTGGGAACTGGTGCTCCCTGCCAACTTGGTCATGGAGAATAGAATGGATCGAAGTGATAGGTCTCTCACATCTTTTTATCATGATCCTTCCACCCACCAACTGTGAACCTTGTATGCAATGTTCAACAACATATGCCTCGGTTGGTTGCAGAGTAGCCCGGTGTCCGAAAACAATTATGGGTTCCCCTCTCCTCGAGAGCCTTATCAAAAAGTATACATCGTCCATCTCAATTTCAAGAATATGCGGCCCTATTCAGAATGATTACTTAGCATCGTCCCATAGACCAATCAAGTATTCAAGTAATAGTATTTTTTTTCTCATGTTTTGAAGTTTGAAATACTTGAATAAGCCACAATTGCGCAAGGCCTCCCTCTCTTGAGGGTCTTCAAGAGCGATGATTTCATCGAACTCGTGCTCATGCTATTTCCGTTCAATCATGGGTAGATATAGATGAAACTTGCAAAAACACCAATTAATCATCATTAGCTAAAACCTATGGAAAGAAATTACCTCTTTTTATCATTAAAATAAAAAAAATTGAGTTTTGCGCCTAGCTCTCCCTCAAAGAAGCTAACAGAGCACTAGCACCCCTCAACATGTTGAAATCACGATCGGTGCTCCCCTTGATTCTTTGAGGGAGTGTTGATCCAATTCGATGCTCTATGGCTTCCCAAGGAGCCTAGAACACCTAAACTAGAGGCTAAAATAAAATAAAAAGGCATACAAAAGAATGAGGAGGAAGAGACAACCAACCTATTCCAGACGATTCATTAAACGATCGCCCATAGCTTCCACAACCAATGCTCAAAAATCGCTCCAAAAGAGGTAAAAACTCAAAGACCATAGGAGAATGGTAAAAATGAATTTCTTATCTAGTTTGGTATTTGATATGTCCAATTTGGTCATTTCTCCTTATTATAAAGTCTATTTTTGGGGTTTTTATTATTTTTTTTTGAGAAATTACTAATATCTTGTGCCCAGAACAGCTTGATTTTACAGTAATTTGAATAGATTTCTTTCTATGACCTTGCAACAACCAATGAGCTTAGTCTTTGTTCTTTCTCGCACTCACAAAAATATGAGAATGTAACCGAGTATACATTTATCACTTTTTCGGACTCGTAAAGGTTATATGGAAAAGGAACCCCCTGGATTCTCCTTTAATCTCTTTTCATACTCTCTAAACATGAAGATATTGCCGAGTGATCTTGCTTCCTTTCACACTCGTTAAAAAATTTGAAAGGGCATCTTCTAAGTAGTATTTTACCTCTTTTTCGAACCTCGGAGACTAAAATTACAAAAGAGGACAACCCTAGAGTCGCCTTTAAGTTCTTTTCAGACTCTCTAAATATGAAAAACCACCGATTTTTCCTTCTCTGGACTCGCTAAACTACACATTGAAGGGCCCATATGGGGATTAAACCTTATTTCTTCTGGTTCATTAAACAAGGGAAGGGGAACTTACCAAAGGTGATTTATATCGAGCATGTGTTATTCTCCTCGAACTTGTTAAAATAAAAAGAGGTACTCATCTATCTGGATGGGGGGGGGGGAATTGAGGGAAGTGGGTCAAGTGTTTTGAATTTTTTTGTAAACATCTCTTGCAGTTTCCCTTGAACACGACATTTGTTTTAACCTTCACACTGAACATTTGGATAATCCACTAAAACTATGCATTGAACCAATCCTATGAGTATTTCCACTCCTTTTAACCATCGAAAGAATGCCTCAACACTCATTGCATTATGTTTTGGTCCACTCCACATTTATGCTACCGAGTCTCATGTTGTGCCTCAGTGTTCAAGGGATGTTTCCGCCTCGAGAGTCAACCATCCAAAAATTTGCTAGTTTCCATACCCATGTCATTATGTGCTCATCTACTATATATTATCACTTTCCTGTGTCAGTTTTGTTTCGATGATGAGGGATACATCAAGGCCCTCCTTCAATGAATCTATTCCTGCTGACTTCAACACATCATCCAGGACTTAGACTTAGAAACCAGTTAGTACCTTGGGACCTTCATGCCTCAATTTAAGGCCTCCTCGCTTCCAACAATAGGTTTACATCATTGACCTCTAATCAGATGATTCCATGAATGTTTAACCTCAACTCATTTATTCACATTTGTTGGATTGTACTAGGGTACCTTGTGAATCATTGACAAAACTGTTGATTTCCCATGCACTTGTTAATGGTTTACCTAAATGACCGGTAATCAAGTGGTTTCTACCATGTTCAACATCAAAAAATATATTCACATGGCTATATTTGTACCACATCGGTATTGGGACGAAGACCTTAGGTTGAGCATTCATTATGACATCTTCTTTGCCTAAGTTGCGAAGGAATTTATTTGACCATGATGATACTCATATTGTCACATAGATCCACGTTGTATTGGTATGTGGCTATGTTTTATCATCTCGTAGCTCCACTGTGTATTTTACGTGGCTACAATCAGTTCATGTCGTAGAAGTATGGATCCAAATTGTATCTCAGGTGGCCATACTCTTAGTCAATATCATCATGGATCCGCAGTGTATCTATTGGTGGCCATACTTTGAGTCATTTATAGTCCGACCATAGGTATGCCTACTTCAAGAATGGAATACACATTTATCATTGTTGATGGTTTTCTGTAGATTCTACCAGGTTCCCCGACTCCTTACCCTTGCTTCGAAGAATATACAAAGTGTTTCGGCCATCAACATTCATTTTCTGACTTCACACTTTGGGGGGAAATATGTTAAACATCAAAATTCCTCACTTCGATAACGTCACATCCTCATTATCATAAGTGTTTCACTTTTTATGCAAGTGTCATAAGTGTCGCATTCTCATCACATAAGTGTCTCATCATGAATGACACCTTGGAAATACTTGATACAACCCCTAAAGCATGTTAGAAGAAGAAGCCCCATCATTTGACAATCAGAACAAAGTGTTTTTCTATGAGAAATGGTCATCCTGGAAAATTTTGGAAGATCAACGCTCCCCTTCTCATATGCAAGGAGCGCTAACACTCTTTGTATATCTAGAAGGGAGTGTTGAAGTGCTCTATTTCCCATTGTAAGGGAGCGTCGAATTGGTTGAGAAAATCTTGGGAGAAATCCCCTTTTTCTCTAAGGACATATATGGATGGATCGAGTTGGCTTGGCTCAAATATAACCCTCAGTCTACATCTAAGAGAGATATCACAAATAATGGAGTCATATCCTCAACTAATTCCAAATATAACCAAGGTGGTCGAGCCTCTCAAAGTATATAAATGGAGGCATTCTCATTGTAAACAACGAGGAGAAATAATCAGGAAAGCATTGTTTTTCTGATCATGGATCTTTCAAGCAAGGGGTTGGACAAGGAGGACTTGGAGAAGTTGCAACATCATCTAAAGATTGCAAGTGTCTCTTTAAATTTCTCATCAATATACTTGGCCTATTTCCTTCTAATATGTGTCTACATGTATTTGTCTATGCTTGTTTTAATACTTCACAAATAGATCATTTTTTTCTAATCCATTAGAGTAGGAGATAGTTGTTTGTTTCTTATCATCCATCGCAGGTACTATTCATAACTCGTGGATTGGAGCAGCATGGAAAAAATTTGAAAGTGAGGTACATCACACTATCCCTCTTACTCTCTTTTTTGATGGGTATAATTGGTCAATAGGAATGGTAGTGTCCAAAGGTAGTTTTTTGTCTCGGTAGAGGGGTCTGTACTCCGAGGGAAGATTCATTTGTCTGTAGGGGAATTATTCTGTAACATTAAGTGTTAGTTCCAAGTTCCTAAAGTTTGAAGCAAGTTCTAGATGAACATTCAACAAGTTCAGATCTGCTATAGAGGTTCTAGTATGGGTACATTTTGTCTTGATGTTTAGACTTTCTCATAGCATGGTGAATGCTTGAGGCATTCTTTGTATCGTTCTATTGATGTTTGAATATGGTAGTTGGTTGGTTGAGTAGTTGATATCTTTTATGATTGAGGAATATCCATAATCTTTGATGGTGTATGGTTGAGGAACATGCATAGGTTTTTGGATGGCATAGATATGTTTGTGATTGGTTATGGTACAGATTGGTAATGACAGGAATATTGCAGTGACAGATTATAATTGGATGTGACAAAGGTAGAAAGGGTCTAAAGTGCTAGAATGTTGATGTTTCAGAAACCCTAGTTTCTAAAAGTGTACGTAGGATGACAATGGGACAAGATGCGTACATACGTGGGATGTAATATAAACAGGTCACATACCTATTGAAAGATTGACATATGTTTACAAGCTGATTCTTGTAATTGAGGATTGATTCCTCTTCTCAGTTGGTGCTGAGATTTGCAGGATGAGTCTTGCATTGAGAGTTAGTTCTCTTGTGTATTTATTACTCTTTTCAGTTGATGTTGATAAACCCCAAGGAATGTAGTCTATAATGCAAAAGAAACTTATACATATATCTTGTGTGCCTTGTTTTCTTTATCGTGATGGTTTATTGATGATATTTTTTGTTGAGATATGATGACATTATAAATGAAAGTAATAAATATTGAGTAAGTGGTGATTTCTTACAAAAGTGTTTTGTAAAGAAGTTGTGAAAAGACCCCCATCTCAGTGTGGTCGAAGTGTCCAACAATTGGTATAAGAGTAGGCCTTCATCATAATACTTACAATCTTGAAGGAGATCCATGGACACAGAAACGGATGAACATGCAGATGAAATTCCTCTCTTTGATGAGACAAATTACTCATCATGGAGAATAGAAATGAAAGGGTTTTTTAAAGCAAAAGGAAAAGGTATTTGGAGTGCAGCAATTGGTGGATCAATTCCCTTGAAGAATAAGTCAAAGTTTGCATCACAAAAGGAAGAAAATAAGAACAATGCATTATCTCTCAAAACCATTTTCAATGGACTCTTAAGTTATGTCAAAGAAAGAATGGGAGAATATCCTTCCACCAAGAATCTATGGCTAGAGCTAGAGAAGGTATATCAAGACAAATAAGACAATTCCATCAAGGAAAATGAAGGTAAAGACTCTCCAAAATCTTATGATTACAATACTCCTAGTGAAGTTGAATGCTCTCTTACAAAAGAAGAAGAAGATGTAGAAGAAGTTTGTATAGAATTTGCAAATGATGAAGAAGAAGATTTTTTGAAACTTAAATATAAAGTTTTTTCTAAGTTGGATGATGTTGGCCATGAAATAGGAAATAGTTCAAATTATTTTGAGTATCTTGAAAAATACACTAAGAAAATCCTATTAAAGGACCCTAGGAATATCATGGCACTAAAGCAAATACTCATGAAGCAAGAAGAAGAGATCAAGAAACCAAAGAATGATCTAACTAGTCAAGTAGAAGAAAAGAAGAATGTAGATGATGAGCTTAGAAAAAGCCTTGAAGATATTAAAATCAATATAAATTTAAGGACTCAACTTGAAGAAGCCAAAAGGGTAGAGGAACTATTAAAGAAGTAAATGAAAAGGAAGATTCATGTCATAAGTTGGAAGCTGAAGTTGTTGATATCAGAAAGAAAGCAAAGAATTCAAATACTTATATCAAGTTCATCAACAGTTCAACAATCTTGAATGAAATCTTGGATAGTCAAAGATCACCAAATGATAAATCAGGTCTTGGATACAATAAGGAAGCTACACACCTTGAAGAAAGCACTTATAAGAAGCATGAGGTAAGTCCTTCTTTTTCAAAAGGTGGAAGCAAAATTGCAAGTCAAGTACCTACACAAAGCAAGGAAACTTTCAAAAGAGTAAAGCAAGGAATACATCAAGAAGCCATCTTTACACCCAATAAAAATTCAGAAGAGAAACACCTTCAAGGAGGACACCAAAGAAAAGGTATGAAAATGTTTTTCATGGTCACTGCTTCTCGTGTAATGAATATGGTCACAAATCTTTGGATTGCAGACATTATGCAAGGAAATATGTTGGAAGGGTTCATAACACTCTAAGGTCCTTGAGATGTAATCAAATGGTGCACATTGTCGCTCATTGTCACACCATGAGATGATTCAACTGCAGTGGATTTGGCTGCAAATCTCAGGATTGTTGGAACACAAGAAGATAGTTCATGAGGAGTGTTTCATATAGCATGGAAAGAAGAACACATGAAGCTAGGAAGGAAGACAATATTGAAAAGATGGAAGCTCGGAGCTCAAGTTCTGAGAAGTTGGGACACCTTCGAAAGTGGATGAAGAAGACTGAAAAACCATAACATAATGGCAGCCATGAGGCAAGCTCAAGCTTGACATTTTTTGAAACATACTCAGACTCCTGTGGAAGAATTCACGTACATACACAAGGTGACCTATAGAAAGGTTGCGTACATACACGAGTTGTATGTGGAATAGGTCACGTGCCTATGGTAAAATCCTTGGAAAAGAAGGCTATGCAGATTAGTTGCATCATGATTTGATTATATAACTCTATTTTGCAGGGTCCGACGTGGTTTGTTGTAGGTTTTCATGATTATATGCTTGCATATATGTTTAATGTATGTATGGTGATGATGTATGGTTGAGTGTTGAAGCATATGTTTGATTCTTATCCTGGATGCATAATAATAACTCTGGAGTATGGATTAAGGAATTTTATGTTGAGGAACAATGTTGGTTATGAAAGTAAAGTTATGGAACTTTTGTTATGAGATATGTCATGCTAATGTGATATTATCTAGAGATATAATTGATCTATTTTTTAAAGATACTATTTGTTGGCCCTTGACCAAGTTTTGGGAGAACTTGGTCATATTTGACTGTTTTTGGGACTTCGATAGCCTATCGAAGAGGGAGCGCCAGACGAAGCGGAGATTGTGGAATCTTGTCCCACTTTTGGGTCCCTTTTGGGTTTTGGGAATATGTAATGGGAAAGGGATGTCGACCCGTGTGTTTACCCATGCTTAGGCCCATTTTGTATGTATAAATAGAAGGATAGGCAAATGTAAGAAGATAGTAATAGAGAAGAATATTGTATCTATGTGATATAGGCTAAGTGCCAAGGGGGGATCTGTGTGATCAAGAGTTTTGTGCATTCTATATAGACTTGCAGAGCTTAGTGCAAGTCCCTATGTGAAGGTATAGAAGGCTTTGTGCTGAAAGGCAAGGAAGAAGGATCTAGCGAGCTATGCAGATCTTATGTCATGTGCAAAGTAAGGGTTTCTAAGGCTCTGTGCTTGTAACCAATTGGCCGATCATAATAAAGAAGAAGAGTTGGTGGATGTATCCCCAGGGTGGGGGTGAACCACGTAAATCATGTGGTGTCCACTTTGTGCCTTGTTTTGATGAATTCATGTGATTATTTGCTAAGTGCTTTGAGATGAGTAGATAGATATGCTATATATGCTTATACTTAGTGCTTATGATGTGTAGAATGTTAGGTCTGATCAGGTGTATATGCTAAGTGCTTGACCTGTTAGACCTGAATAACATGTGGATGATGAGTGGTCAAACAATCTAGTTCATTGTGAATGTTGTGAAGCTTTGTTGTATCTGCGAAGTGGTTATTGATTGCATATTAAATATCCAGTAGTGTTGAGTGTTGTATTAAGTAAGGAATCATAGATACGTGTCCCAGCTAAGGTTGCAGACACTTGAGTCCTGCAACCACCCCTACCTCTACCTCGGGTGATACTTCATCTTCTTCATAGGTGTTGCCGAAAGGGCTGGTAGTTAGGGTTTTGTTGGTACGTTTTTGTAGCATTGAAACCTGGGTCTCCCCATGTGCCAACAAATGGTTCTATTGTCGGGACCTGAAATTGTGATTGCTAGGAACTAAGAAGAAGAAGCTTTGTGCAAAAAGGTTAACCTGAAATTCTTGTGCGACGATATGTTCCCTAGTGAAAAAAGTCTAACTAATCTGAAAGAAAGAGGCCATATCTAAAAGAAAAGAGGTTGGATTTGAAGAAAAGGAATGAGATTTGAACACTTTGTGCTCCGAGAAAGGTAAAAGTAGGAATTCTTGACTAAAAGAGGTAAGGTCTGCAAGCTCTGTTCTCTGATAAAGTAAGAGTAGTTAAAAGTTTTAGATATGGAGGCTTTGTGCTCTGTAGAAGTAAGATAAGTGAACATTTGTGTTTCTAAGGTATGGATCTAGGTATGTTTAATAGAGTTTATCCTACTTTGAAAACTGGGGCACTGATAGATGAAATAAGGCTTGATATGAGTAGATTTGATAAGAATAGTGATAGATATGTTATACCTATGCATAGAAAAAATGTTTGGACTAACAAATGGATGCAGGATCCTAGAAAGAATTTTTTGCAGATTAGCTACCATGATCCTAATGCGTAGTATAGAAGAAGTTGGGGATCGTTTAAAAGAAAGAGAGGAGTGATCCTCTGTTACAGTTGCAGAAGACCTGGACATCTTGCTAAGGAATGCCCTGGCAGGGGATCTATTTGTCTTTGTTGCAAATCTATGGACCATGAGGTATTGGATTGCCCTAGAATGATCGCTAGGCTGGAAGAAATGAATCTGAATCAGGAAAACCCTAAGGCAGATCCAGAAGAGGCAGAACCCCAGCAAGAATCAGAGAAGGTATTGATACAAATGAAAGAGACCCTGAATGACCACCGATATGTTAGACTATCAGATATTTTCAAAGAAAAATAATGCATTGAAGCAAGAATAGGAGACTTCAACATTGACTATGTCCTTGATGAAGAGACACAAGTGAACATTATGCCAAAAAGAACTTGGGAAGCTATAGGGAAGCCCGCTATGATCCCTTCATTAGGAGGAATGGGACTATTGAGAGGAAAACTGATGATGTTATGTGGAAAGATCACTCAGATACCTATGACAGTCAATGGAACTTCGACAAAGGAATATTTTGAGATTATTAAATTCGTTGAAGATAGTACCCCGTTTACCATGTTACTAGGAAAATCTTGGATTGATAGAGATCAAGCTAGAAAGAAGGAAGAAGAAAATTTCTTAGAACATAAGAGACAAGAGTTAAAAGATTTCATGACTCGAAAGATTGCACAGTTGATTGAAGAACAGGAGAACATATCGAAGCTACCCGACACTAGAAGCCCAGATGTCGAAGCTACAGAAACATCAGAAGACATATCAAAGTATGAAATTTCTACCCTAGATAAAGAAGAAGTGATACACCTGAATCCTAGGAGAGGATCTCAACAACACGAAGTGACTATGCCCAAGCAAAATAAGAATCAGAATGGGAAAAGAACCACCGAGACAAAGCTCATGAGGAAAAAGGATAGGAAGCTAAGTAAGAAGAAGGTCAAGATTGAGAAGTTACAACAGGTTCCA
This sequence comes from Picea engelmannii, assembly GCA_009831015.1. NCBI lineage: Eukaryota > Viridiplantae > Streptophyta > Pinopsida > Pinales > Pinaceae > Picea > Picea engelmannii. The sequence continues at coordinate 156,202 of ML802266.1, forward strand.
GAGGGTACCTCGCAGAAAGAAACTTTGCAAAATTGGAGCTTCGTTGGGATATCAGAACAGCGACATATGCCACTTCGCTATGGTGAAGCAATATAGCCGTTGGAAGTCGATATATCCATTCGACTGTTGATCCGAATGGCTGGAAAATTATTTATGGTTCGCCACCAGACCGTTGGACCATGCCATAATGGACATAAGAAGAGTTAATGAGGCCCATCAACATTGCAAGTAAACCATTACCAAGATTTCCTATTTATCTCATCGCGCCATGAATGAAGAACACTTTTTCCAAATGAGAATTTGAAGCCCGCAGAATAGCAATTGTATACAGTTCTCATTGCACTCTTGTTGTTCACCCTAGTGCAGTGTCTAAGACCGTCGTGAACCCGGTTATTTTATCCTGAGCACGTATGTTCAATGAGCTTACCGCTACCGAAGAATCTGTAAAAAAGGTTCTCCTTGAACTAAGAACTGAGAGAGTCATGTCAGAGTGAGGGTTATCCATAGGATTATAGGCAACCTCTCCATCCACTGCTCGCACTGGTCCATTCCAGCCAGCCGATGAGAAACATACTAAGCACAAAGATGACCTCGCCAATGCCAATCTGATTCCGAGCATTCTACCTGCCTATCTACCCCCTCTGAGCAGCACCATAAACCGTGACAGTGTACCTCGAGAGTTTGAATATGCCATGATCATTGCGTACCTTCTGAAAGGGGTGCATGCAGTTCGTGCCGACCAAGATAAGCTCGCAGCACTGAAATTTAGTGACTTTAACCTTCGAGACTGGAAATCTTACAGGATGATTTCCTCGCATAAGTACTTGACCAGGACCAAAGGTAAGAATTCGACGATTATCCCGCAACCATGGACCCAGAACCTCATGCAGTCCACACTTCTTAATGTGATGAAGATCTCGCACTTCAGCCGACACCAGGAAGTAAATGCATGCGTGAACTCGTTGTTGTCTTGCTACCACGGAGGATACTTATGGTTGAACCGTTGCATCATTGTGGATCTGACCTTGATCAATCGGATCACATGGCTGAGAATGCAGGGCCCTAACCCATAGGATTTTTACCCTAGAAATACCTCAGACTGAGCATTAGCCCAGCGAATCAAAGAGACTTATGGAGATGTAGAGAAGGGCATGCAAGGTTACAAGGTAGCCTCTATCTAGAGTAGCGTAGTGCGCCTCGCATGTCAGCTGATTGCAAGCAAGCTAGTTCGCAAGAACCAGCCCACCCAAGTAACTGGATTCGTTTTTGACCTCGTCGGGAAGTGCGCAGAAGGACTACAAATGAATTGGGCGTAGTACCTCGTGAACCAAATAGATCTTGATTGTAGAGGAGTGCAGGACCAAGGATATGAGTTCCACTTCAGCTGGCTTCTCATATTGATAGCTTTCATCACATGGGAGATGCTGGAAGGCGCGACCTTCTCAGACATCGAGCCCTTTGAACCTTTATCTATGAAGTTTAGTACCTTGTGGTACTCGAGTGATATTAACAAGTAGTGGCAATCCAATGACGTCTTCCACACCTACTACAATCAATTGAATATCGTAATCCAGTCTACACCATGCATCACTCCAAACACCCTCTACATTTTTCGGCCCCTGATGAAGTTCAGCACAGACGAGAACTTTATATAAATCATAGTGCGCCCTAATGAGCACAAGCAACAGTTACATTCCTATTATAAGTTAACAGAAGAATACTTGGAAGAAATCACCAAGGAGTGGTCAGCAGACCTCCTCATCTCAGCAAACCCTGCAAATATTTCTGATATAGACAGTCCAGAACCTGTGCATGATACCCCTGGACCAAGAAAGACCAAGAAAGATGAAGAAGTTCAAGATGTCAAAGTACTTCTGTGAATACCACTTCGATCTCACCTGAGCAGGGAGGTGATGGTGGAGATCCAGGTAGCACAAAAGTCGAGCAAATCAAAGGCGAAGTTACACCACCTAGAGAGGAGGAGGATTCCTCTAAGAAAAGGCAGGTTACCCCACCAAATCCTTCATCTAGGAAGAAAGATAAGGCAACCAGAACCAAGTTTGAGACCATTCTCACTCCGAATGACTTTGACTTCATAGTCACTACACTGAATGATACTTCACTAGAGATAGCAGAACAGCAGGAAGCCAAGCATGAGGAAGTGTTTAGTTGCATCAGGGATGAGCTTCAAGGAGTAAAGAAAGCAATATAGTCTAGCCACGCAGTTTCCACTGCACCCCTGCCATCAGGAACACCAGAATTAGGTGATGAGCCAGCCCAACTACATTGGACTGTTGAAACAGTTGAAGCTCATCTTCGACGAGCTCAAGAAGAGATAGCACAAGCCACCTAGGATTTAGCGCAATTACAGAAAGACCTTGAAGACCATAGAAGTACTATAGAAAAGGAAAATATCACTCTACAAGAAAAATGGGATGAAGAGAAAGAAGCACTACAGAAAAACAAGGAACAGTTGCTCACAGAGAAACTTGAAGTATGAGAAAGGATTCACAACACACTTCACTCTATGACAGTCATAGAAGTGAAAACTAAGGATTGAGTCCCATAGCAGGTGGCATAACTCGAAGAAGTAATCCAATAGCTTTAGCAGCACATCGCAGATCTATCTAGAACTTTGTACCGTGCCCGAGACTCCTCAAGAAATCAGAGACCTAAGGGAGGAAACTTCTCGCAGCATAGTTGGTAGAATGAAATACCTTGCCTTGGAGTGCAAGCAATTGAGCTCCAGGAGCACTGAGACATATGAAAACCTTACAGAAAATCTAGATTTATAGGCACTGGAGTCACAGCTTCATGAAGCAAAGTAGCACACAGATACGCTACAGGCGCAGCTAAAGGCCTTAACACCAGTTGAAATAATGAAGAGGATTCCAAAGCAACGCATGGCCCAGCAACAGATCCACACGATCCAGAGAAAAGTGATGGAAGTCTCTCAACAACTTCAACCAATGCAAGATAAGGCATGCCAACTTTTCAATGAAGTTGAAATCCAAGGAGCCGAGCTATAATAGGTCGTCATCACAGAATAACAACGCCTAGAAGGCCACTCATCCAGGAGTTAACTAAGCAAGAGGTCGTAGCATTGCAGCAGGTCGAAGTAGCTCGAGACAAGCTTGAGGCATTCGAGGTATAATTTCTCAGACCATAGTGACTCAGGATGAGTCACATGTGAGTGTTGGGGGCCTGTTGGCCCTTGACCAAGTTTTGGGAGCACTTGGTCATATTTGACCATTTTTGGGACTTCGACAACCTGTCGAAGAGGGAGCGCCAGACGAAGCGGAGATTGCAAAATCTTGACCCACTTTTGGGTCCCTTTTGGGTTTTGGGAATATGTAATGGGAAAGGGATGTCGGCATGTGGGTTTACCCACGCTTAGGCCCATTTTGTATGTATAAACAGAAGGATAGGGAAATGTAAGAAGATAGTAATAGATAAGAATATTGTATCTATGTGATATAGGCTAAGTGCTAAGGGGGGATCTGTGTGATCAAGAGTTTTGTGCATTCTGTGTAGACTTGCAGAGCTTAGTGCAAGTCCCGGTGTGAAGGTATAGAAGGATTTGTGTTGAAAACCAATGAAGAAGGATCTAGCGAGTTGTGCAGATCTTATGTCCTATGCGAAGTAAGGGTTTCTAAGGCTTTGTGCTTGTAATTGATTAGCCGACGATAATTAAGAAGAATATTTGGTGGACGTAGCCCCAGGGTGGGGGTGAAACAAATAAATCATGTGTTGTCTGCTTTGTGCCTTCTTCTAATGCATTGATGTGATTATTTTCTAAGTGCTTTCAGATGAGTAGATATATCTTCTATATATGCTTATGCTTAGTGCTTATGATGTGTAGAATGTTAGGTCTGATTCACATGTATATGCTAAGTGCTTGACCTATTAGACCTGAATACTCTGTGGATGATGAGTGATCAAACAATATAGTTCATTGTGAATGTTGTGAAGCTCTGTTGTATCTGTGAAGTGTTTCTTGATTGCATATTAAAGATCCAATAGTGTTGAGTGTTATATTAAGTAAGGAATCACAGATCCATGTCCCAACTAAGGTTGCAGACACTTGAGTCCTGCAACCACCCCTACCTCTACCTCGGGTGAGACTTCATCTGCTTCGTAGGTGTTGTCGAAAGGGACAATAGTTAGGGTTTTGTTAGTGCGTTGTTGTAGCGTTGAACCTTGGGTTTGCCCCTATGCCAACACTATTGACTGCTTAGAACTTGTTGTAGTGAATGGTTGTTGAAGAAGATCTGTCATGATACATGGATGGTACATATATGAGCTCCATTGATATATCTTATGATTTATTGTTTCATGCATTTGGCATGTGGTTGAGCTACATATTGGGACATGTAGTTGATGAGTTGATGAGGTGATTATGTTGTACATCATTGATGAGTCATAGCTTGATCTATAGTTGTTGCATGATTGGCACATAATTGGTACATTGGTTAAGGTACTTGCTAGCAGTATCATTAGCGTATGGTTTATGGTTGATATGGAATACATATATGGGAACACATCTTGACTGTGGTTCATCTAGTTGAATTTTGGTGCATGGTTGATGCACTTGCTATGGTGTAGGTAGTAATACATGTTTGGTGCATGGTTAATGCACGTGTAGAGGGAAGATGATTGTGGCTGATAGTACTTGGTTAAAGTAGATCATTAGTATTATTTTCTTAGCATATACTTTGATACATGGTGTATGGGACAATTGAGACACTTGTTGTGGTGTTTGGTTGGTACATTATTTGATGCTTGATGGTTGAGATACATATCTTGACACATTATTTGTGGCACTTAGTTTATGATAGAGGCATACCTTATGTGATATGACACTTGTTTGTGGAACATGGTTGGCTGGCTGAAAATGTTAATGGTACATTGATAGAGGAACTTTTTGATGATCCTGATATATTCTTGGTACACGTTTTGGCACATATGCTTGGCATATATACTTCAATGATGAGATCTTATTATATGGTTTTGATGTGCATGGTTGGCACATGGTATGGCATAGGATGTACATGTTTGATGTTTTGTTCATGATTCTCTATTCACTATTGACATATGTTTTTGCTTCATGAAGTATGGTATGGCATGAGTCTGATGCATGGACAGGTCCAAGGATCATCATAGGAAGAGTAGATCATTCTTGAGTAGTTCATTTATGTTCTGGTTGAGCAGTGGCATTTACAACATAAGCAGATTGTAGTAGCAACATATTTTTCATCTTGCAGAGAAGATAAGGGGAGACATACCCACAGGAGGATTTATTCTTCTTCCCATGATCCAAGGAGGAGAGATTAATTAGATGCAGTATAGAGAGTTAGATGCTTGGAGAGTTATATTCTTGGAGAGAGAGAACAGACGCATGTTTCCAGGGGTAGCGATGGTCATAGGGGGGGAATGAGAAATATGTCTTCAACATTGCATCAGAGTGATATCCCTTGTTCAAAATGGGCGAGATTATTCAGAGGAAGCTCAAAGGAATTCGAATAGGGGGAGCAACCCCAAGGAGAGAACTACCCTTTTCCATTGATGTAAAAGGGGGAGAGATAGTCACATTGATGTGATTGAGATGACTATTGATGAAGAGAATTTCCATGTCTACATGTTTCCATCAATGATTGGTGTTGACATCAATGTTGGTATTTCCATCAATGCCAAAGGGGGAGATTGTTGCATTATGTTTTCATTGATGTCAAAGGATTGATTTCAAAGAGTTGAGGTAAATCATTGTCATTGTATCATTGATGTATTGATTGTTGGATCATATGGTCTAGATGTAATTGATGTCTGAGGGATAATTTCATGAGGTGTCATAGTGATGTGTTGTCATGGGTTAATGTTCTAGACAGATTGATGTATAGACGAGATGATGTAAATGTTGGTGATTGTTGTCTTGTCATGGCAGATAGGAAGTACCAAATGGGTGAACTCCAAAGTGGTCCCCTTATGGTTAAATCCCTCACGGGAAGACGTTTTGTGAATTCCAAATGGTTAAGTGGTTGAGTCATCCTAGATGTGTGGTTAAGGAATCCAAGGTTGATTGTGGAATAATGTAATGAATATCAGTGAATTTGTAATTGAGACTATTCTATATGGATAGTGTTCGTCATGCCATTTCGGGTGATATGTGGAACGTCACATAAATCCTCATGGTCAGAGAGTTATGGCCATGTGAAGTTGGATAACGCTCATGTGTTTTCTAGAAGCCCCTAGAAGGTCAAAGTAGTCACATTATTCTAGAATCTCCTAGAAGAAAGTTGACTAGTCATAGTGGTTAGTCATTGGTTAAGCAGTTTCAACAATAAAACAATTAAAAATAAATTAGTTGCAAATAAAAGTGGAGAATTTACTATTTGTAGAAAAGTAGGAAAGTAGGTTAGAAGTGGAAAAAGTGGGTTAGAAGTGGACAAAGTGGTTATAAGTGGGTTAGCCCCTAAAAGAAGGAAGTTGATTAGAGTTGGTTAGATGAGGAAGCTACTTGGAGAAGTATAAATAAGAGAGCAAAGGTCTATTATGTGTGTGAATCTCTTGAGAATATTGAATATCCATTCTTGGTTAAAGATTCATTGCACATACTCATGGATGCATCTGAAGTTCCGTAAGTTTGATTTTTTGATGGAGAAAGTTTCAGGGGTTGAAAAAAACCTAGTTTTCTCAAGCAGTACGCAGGTTGTAATGAGCCAGGATGCATACATACACGGTTTGCAGGAGGTCAGGGAGCGTACACACGTAATTTGAATGAGATCAGAGTGTGTACAGTTGGAAAGAGTCATGGAAGCTTGAGTAAGTGTTGGTGCCAAGTTCCTGAAGTCTGAAGCAGGTTCCAGATCATCCTTCTACAGGTTCAGATCTACTACAAAGGTTCTAATATGGGTACATTTTGTCTTGATGTTTAGACTTGCTCATAGTATGGTGAATGCTTGAGGCATTCTTTGTATGGTTGTATTGATGTCTGAATATGGTAGCTGGTTGGTTGAGTAGTTAATATATGTTATGATTGAGGAATATCCATAATGTGTGATGGTGTATGGTTGAGGAGCATGCATAGGTTGTTGGATGGCATAGATATGTTTTTGATTGGTGATGATACATATTTGGAAGTGACAGGAAAATTGCAGTGACATATTAGAAGTGGATGTGATAGAGGAAGAAAGGGTTTGAAGTTCCAGAAGGTTGAAGTTTCAGAAACCCTATTTTCTGAAAGTGTACACAGACTCACAGTGGGCTAGGATGCGTATATATGTGTGTTGTAGTATAGGCAGGGCATGTACATATGCGGGTTGTAATATAAACAAGTCTCGTACCTCTTGACAAATTGATATTTGTTTACAAGCTGAGTCTTGTAATTGAGGATGGATTCCTCTTCTCAATTGGTGCTGAGATTTGCAGGCCGAGTCTTGCATTGAGAGTGGTGCTCTTGTGGATTTTATTCTCTTTTCATTTGATGTTGATAAACCCTAAGGATTGTAGTTTGTCATACACAAGAAACTTATACATACATCTTGTGTGCCTTGTGCTCTTTATGGTAATGGTTTATTGATGATGTTTGTTGTCGAGATATGATTACGTTATAAATGAAAGTAATGAATATTGAGTAAGTGGTGATTGCTAGCAAAATTGTTTTGTAAAGAAGTTGTGAAAAAACCCCTACATTGATTCACCCCCCCTCTTAGTGTGGTGGGTGTGTCCAAAAATATTAATGAATAGGTAAGAGATTAAATTAGGATTACTTCATTAATCCAAATAGGCCACAATATTGTTGTTCATTTCAACTATTGTAACAATGTACAAGATCCATTATTGAATATACCTACTAGTAAATTATGCACGTATGGTTATTCATCTACCAACATCTAATCGACTATTGTAATACAAGGCTAAGAATAATGAGTTGTAGCTTACATTCTTTGGCTCCATATGAAGCGTCTTGGGCTCAAAGACTATGAACCACAAATATAACCAAAACATAGGGCATCTACAGGGGATATTTGGCCTTGATTGGGAGTATGGGTGCCATTAGTAGGTTTCACACACCATGAATGAATTCCAGACCCTTTATTGAGGTCAGGGGAGGAAAACAAGGGCATTAAGCCACGAATGATTATTCTTAGGCTCAAGTTCCTTGAATGTGCCATAAATGAAGCCAAGTATCATTGGCCTCTAAGTAGGATATGTGCATCATTAGGAGGTTTTGTGCACCACATATGGATCTTGGGATCTTGATCATTGACAACAAAGGAAAACACGTGCCTTATGACTTATATGAATCCTCTTAGACTCAAGAAATTTGAATGAGTTCTTGAACCACCACATAGGACCTTTATAGGGTTTGTTTTTCCTTTTAGTGGGAATATGAGTGCCATTAGTAGTTTTGCACACCTTGAATGTGTCTTAGATATTTTCCACGATCCGAGGAGGGAAAAAAAAGAATCATAATCTAAATTACACTTCATTGACTGAAGTGCCATGAACAAGGTCTCATACCACCATACAAGACCTCTCTAGCTCATGTTTGGCCTTTGACTAGGATATGGGCACTAGTGCAAGGATTTGTGCACCATGGACAGGTCTTTGGTTGTTAACCATGGTCAAGGAAGGAAAATAAGGGCCTTATGCACTATGTTATTCCTCTAGGGCTCAAGCACTATGCATGAGTCCTTGTAACACCACACATGATCTTCGTAGGGGATTTTCAACATCTAATTACGAATATGAGTGTCATTAATATGTTTTTCACACCAATAATAGGTCTCGGGGACTTTATCATGATCGGGGAGGGAAAAAAGGGCTTAGATCCTAAACAAAGATTCTTAGGCTTAAGCATTGTGAATGAGCCCATGAACCATCACTTAGAACCTCTCTATGGGACCTTTGGACTTCAAGTCATATATGGGCGCCATTAATTATGAGTTTTTACACAAAGTGGATGGGCATTAAGGCCTTGATCATGGTTGGGGGATGAAGACAATGCCGTTGGGCTCTAAATGAAACTTCTAGGGCTCAAAGGCTATGTGACAAGGCCTAAATCCATCACACATGCATGTATAGGGGATCTTTGGCCTTTGAGTGGATTGTGGAATTCGTTATAAGGTTTTACAGAAGGGGGATGGGTTTGAGGGCCATGACCATGGTTAGGAGAGGAAACCAAGTCCTTAGACCCTGAAGGAATTTTCGAGTGCTATAGATTTTCTTTTCTAAAAGGATACGAGGTAATTTTAAATAGATGTTTTAAAAGTATGAAGGGTTTGTTTGTTGCAAATGAAAAGTTGATGTTTTAAAAGTACAAAGAGTTTGTTTGTTGCAAATGGAACACCTTTGCATTCTAGAATGTGTGCACATTCCTTGAAATTCTTGTTTTTCCAAGATTGATGTTTCTCACCTACATGCTTCCTAGTTTAGATGCTTTGTATTTACCTTCAATATGAAGATCTTGGTGGTACAAGCTATACAAATAAAAAAACTCCATTTTTACATCTCACTATGAAGATTTCAAATATGTTTTTTAATATTATTATTTTTTTTCTATTTTTATTTATCTTTATCTTGATATAAATATCACAATTATAAAATACATAATCCTATCATTTTTTTTGTAATTTTATTACCTTACACATTCTTAAAACAAATTATATATCACAATACTTATATACCACAATAGTTTAGAAAGAAATCCACAAATTTAAAAAATATTTGATCATGTTAAGACCCTTGAACCTTACATTAAGGCTTGACTTCATAATTTGAAGATTTTTTTAAATTTATTAATTTAAAAAAATATTACATTAATTTTATTTTTTAAGAAATAGTTGAGTACAAGTACAAGCTATTCTCTACAACTCTACAATTGTATATATATATTTATTAAATTATATCATTTAAATACTAAAGTTATTCTCTACAATTCGAATTGTATATATATATATATATTTTAAATTATATCATTTAAATATTAAATTGTTGTCTTAATTTAGACATATATTATATTTAAAAAAAAAAATAACATATCATTATTAAAAAAAATTAAATTTTCACATAATCATACAAAACTTTCATAAATAAAAATTATATAATTGAAAAAGTAAATTTTCATATTAATATATTATATTCATATTAATTATACAAATACATAAAATCATTAATATATTTATGAATTATATTTCTATTAATTATTCAAATACATAAAATCATTATTTTCCCGTATATTTAAACTATAATATTAAGGATTGCATCACGGCCACCAACCTGCAAAACCCCTTTGCTTCTATCAAATATCTCTAGAGAGGCACTTCTTAACATCGCCACTCCGTCTCCTCGATTTGTGGCATTCGGTTGAAAGTCTTCCCCAAACCACATTGATTAAATTTTATTTGCGTGTTGAAAAAGTTATTCTTTTATCGATCTCATCACAATAATATAATAAAATTATATTTTATAATAATTCATTTTTTTAAATAATAATGATTATATTGTAAATATTTTTAATGATTAGTATTTTTAATCATTAATAATATTATAAAAAGTTGATTTATAGTATTATTGGTTCACATGATATAAAATGTCATTAATTTAAAGCTTATCTAAGTGGAAAAAAAATATAAAAAAAACTCAAACTTCTCACCCAAATTATAACAATGAAATAAAAACTTATAATAAGTTATTATTATATAAATAATTTATCTAATTATTAATATAACCATATCAATATTAAATCTTACTAATTAATATAATTTCTACTAAGTTCAAATCCTATCTTAAAAAAATGAAATACAAGATTGAAGTTACCTATAACCATCATTGAACTCTTGCCAATATCATCCATGAAGAGGCATACACCCAAGCCTAGGTGTTTCATCACTCAATATATTATTATTTTTCTATATTTTAACTATGTGAAATGCACAAAATCAATATATTATTATTTTCATATATATAAAACTATAATATTAAGGATTGCATCACGGCCACCACCAACCTGCAAAACCCCTTTGCTTCTATCAAAAATGTCTAGGCACTTCTTAACATCGCCACCTCCGTCTCCTCGATTTGTGGCATTCGAAAGACAAAACCACATTGATTAAATTTTATTTACGTCTTGAGAAAGTTATTCCGCTATCGATTTCATCAAAATAATATAATAAAATTATATTTTATAATAATTCAATTTTTGTTTAAAAAATAATATTCCGTCCTGAGAAAGTTATTCCGTTGAAGATATTTTCTAATATAAAAGATATATTTATAAGGATATAAAAAATAAATTTGGGAGTTTAAAAATTCTGTATTTATTTATAAGTGGAAAGTGATAATGATATCATATTAAGTTAAGAGACTTTGTAATACTAAAGAAGAGATTATTTTTTTAATATGAAAGAGTATGTTCATAAAGATTTAAAAAAAAAATGGAAGTTTGAAAATTTTATATCTATTTATAAGTGGAAAGTGATAATAACATCATATTCAAGCTAAGAGATTTTCTAAAGTTAAAACTAGTAGAAATTTTATTAAAGGAAGATTTATTATTATTAAAATTATTTTAAAAATATATAATTATATTAATATTAAATTGATTAATTGTCCCCGAGGTGTAGGACAGTCGGTGACGGAGTGTGTTGTTAAGCCACTCCGTGATGTTAAAGTCACCGGTTCTAAACCTGCGGGGACAAAAAATCCAACCATGTTAAGGGTTGGTGTGGCTCAGGCCGGGTGCGATCCCCGGGTGATTTTGACGGCTTAGATGCCCCTGAGTCGCGGTTTCTCAAGCCACAGGTTAATCGCAGGTCCTGCACAAATTAACAAACAAAAAAAAAATATTAAATTGATTAATTAATTACAAATTTATTAATTCATATATTGAAAAAATTGTTTTTTTATAAAAAATAGTAAAACTTATTTTTTTTTTTATAAAAATAGTATAACTTATTTTTTTATATAAATAATTAAATATGTTTAAGGTATATTTTATATATAAAAAAATTAACATTATTTTAAGTTAGATATATAGAAAAGAATTTTGTGCTTTTATTTTAAATTTTAACATGGAAATATTTGACATTTTCCCATAATATAAAAAAAGATAGCATTACAAGACATTATAGCGAAGCTAAGTATGAAAGTTCCCTCATAAAAGATATAGATGATCTCGAAGATGTTGCAATTCATTGGTCTTTCGACTTTTTCTTCAACTTCTCTCTTTTCCTGTAGAGTAGTTGTATACTTTTGTTGTGTTTATGTCTTCTCGTCTGTTACCTTGATCGATTCCTTGAGGCCTTATCTCCTGCATAATACCTATCTGCAAGTTGTGTAGTACTTGTATAGGCATTTGTGACACCAGTATGTTCAGGTGACTTAGTGTTTTCATTTTCTCTTGCAGCTCTAGCATCGAGAATTTCACTGCACCTGTCTTGATCGCTAACACTTTGTGCCCAGCTGATAACTCGGATAGGAATGGATTGGAAGTAAGTGCTTCCTCAACTGGACTCATGGATGGTCCCTCACCCGAGCCTTTCTCTGGTGATATCTTCACGGTCTCCAATAGTTGTTTTATTGTCATTAACTAGTCATGCACCTTCTGGTGTTGTTCTTCTTTTTTCCTTGTTGCTTCTTCAATGGCCTCTTTAATGGTCTAGTAGTTGATTTTATCCATGTCGTCATATGTCACACTGTAGATAGGGGTATCTTCTGCGCTTTCATCTTTTTGCATATATCTATGGTTGGACCCTTCCCCTTGTCTTTTCATTTGACCCCATCTCTTGGGACTGTTTGCTACGTTTTTTCTGCTAATGGTCCTGGCATATTTCCCACGCCATTGTTTTTCCCATTTCCATTTCCTTCGTCTAGTTCTTCCTCATCCTTTTCCTGTTCTTCTTCTTCATCCAGGTGTTTCGTTTGCTCCCCTAGAACTTTCTAATCATTCTCTCAGTCATTGGTGATGAGGCATACATCATCTTCTATCAATTTGTAGTTGGTTGGCAACCACTGGCACATAGGGTCTCGTTTGGATTGAATGTACATATGTTGCATCGTTTCTTTAAATCGCGTAGTATCATAGTAAGTTTATACCATTTGGGCAGTGATGCGTGGCATCTGTGTTACTATATACCTAATCATGTTAAAGTAGACATAGAATGTAACATTGTTATCTATTTGTCTCCTCTTGCTTGTTGTATGCCATAGGTTTGCATACCGCACAACTACATTACCTCTACTGGTTGTTCTCATTCATTGGTAATCGTTAGGCTCCTTCCATCGAACTAATGCAATCAAAATGAGAATACAGGAATAATGAAACTTTGTGCCTTTCTCCTAGGCTTCTATGCAGTCTATCAGAAACTAATTTACCAAAAATGTGGCCAAATTCAATTGGACCCCCTCTGCGCATTTTTCCATAACTACGATTATTGCGGCCGACACTTTGTCCTTATGACAATTCCTCAGTAATTTATACGCCAATACCTATGTCACAAAGCACACAACATCATCTCTTATGTTCGTGACATCCAACCCCCTCTTTCCCTTAAAGGTGTGAAAAATATCCTTCATAGATTCTGCTCCTTCTTTCTCCCTTTCCTTGTTGGTGAACAGTGTTGTTGGATCCTCTCCTACTTTTGGAAATCTTGTGATCCGTGCAATTAGCTATGTATCAATAGATATTGGTGGGTCAAGCCATAACATTCCTCCATGGATGCAACTTAGTAGCATTTTGACAAGCATTTATTTCCAGACTTTGACCAAAATGCGAGATCTCCAGTAGGTTCAATATTCCTTATCTCTCTAGTCTTGTCGCCCAAGTCTATGGTTCAAGCAGAATTGCTCCTATCCCTAGTACTCTTTTGGTGCAAAAATATCTCTCCTATTCCATCTCAGGAAACTTTTGTTCATTCGTGATGTCGTGGTCTACAAACTTTAGGGAAACAATCTTTCCCAGCATGTCCCCTTCAACAATTACACCAAGTGGTATTTTTGATGTGGCTAGTGGGTATTTTCCATCTGCAGGTACTTTAACTTGTGGCGCAATGTCTTTTTCGTGGTGGTATAAAGTCCCAGTGAAAAATTGATTGCGAGGTTGAAGCTCTAGGTGTTTCCTTGAACACCGGTGCAACCGATGGTCTTTTCTTGCTTGCATGTTGCGACTGTTGGTGCTTCAACTTTCGGTGGTGCCATTGTTCCCTGTGACTGAGTTCGGTGACACTTCTATGTTGGTTCTTGTTCGGCTATGGTTTGGCTCTGGTTAGACTCCGGTTATCTTTGTATGCTCACCACTCTTATCAAATGCAAATAACCTTCCCTGTTAGGCCCTTAGGTTATTTTATCACCCTTTGGCAATTGTATAATTACTTTCGTGCCCAATGTAAATGTCAAATCCGACTAGAATATGAATCAATACTTTCATTATTGTCATATTAATGCCAAATCCTCCACCAATTATTTCCTTTGATCTGCTAGTCTGTCCCAATCCTCGGTGACTCCTTCTATTTATGACTACGAATCTCCAGTATGTTTAGTCATTTATGGATTTTTAACTATCATTTTTGTGCATTAATTCCCTTAATGGCTCTATTCAACGCTTGAATTTTGCATGCGCTTAACTGAATTTGCGTTGTTTTTGTTATCTGTGTGATACTCCCTTTTTCTGTGCAATACATCTTCATGTTTACCTTTTTATTTCTCATTTTCCCCCTCTTTATTTGAGCTTTCTTCCCTTTTTCTACTTTTTTTTTATTTTTTTGTATTTTACGTCCCTACTATAGTAAAATTATTATTATTCATGTGTTCTTGCACAGTTTAGATTAATGTGCAGACGGTCAACCGTCTCTATAGAGTTTACACTGACTTCCATTCACCATGCCTCCCAGGGCTTCTCCATTCAAAGTTTCCAACTGCACAACACATGCCTTCGTCACATGTTGAATTACGTAGAGTTCTAACCAATGCATGTGAAACTTTCCTAGATGTTGCACGAGCTTACTATCATAGAGTAATACTAAGTCTCCTACTTGATTTTTTTTTTCTTTTTGATGTGTCTATCATGCCATGCCTTCTCTATTGCCTTCTGAACTTGATGATGGAACCCTGCGACAAAGAAATATTCCTCAAGTTGTACCAATTGTGACAATTGTACCAAGTTCTAACCAATGCATGTGAAATAAATAAATCTCAAGTTGTACTTGTGGGTGTAAAGGCATCTCATCCCTCCTATATGGCTTTCCCACCCTTTGACAAACATTGCATGCCCAAAAATATTCTTTATCATCTTTATCAAGTGTGGGCCACCAAAGCCATGCGCACAAAATATTCTGCACAGTTACTTTACCTGCATAATGTCCTCTTGTAATCCCTTTGTGTGCTTATGTGAGTATCATAGGAATTTCATGCTCCAACACACATCGTCTCAATATTCAATCTGTAACTAACTTGTATAAGTTCCCTGCAATCAATTGAAAGTTTGTTTCTTTCACCACTAATTGTTTCTTCTGCACAACTATCATGTCTAATGAGGCCATTCCTGTACTTAGAAACTACATGATGTCTACAAAGTAGTCGTCCACCAGCTTAACTATAATAATTGTGCATCCGGTAAGCTTTCATATAGATTCTCTACATCTTCTCCTGATAATATGTGTGATAAATGATCAAGTCATGCATTCAACTTCCATGGTTTCACAACAACCTCAAAATCATATTCCTGAAATAATGATAACCACTTGCATATTGTCCCCCCAATAGTGGATTGTTCACTAAGTATTTTAGTGCATAATGGTTTGTATACATCTTAAAATGAGAACCCAATAAATAATTTCTAAACTTATGTATGCCATTTCCAATCCTTCTCGTTTTGTGGTAGTGTAATTCTTCTCTGCTATGGACAACTTCCTACCTGCAAAAGCAATTGGGTGATCTATGTCTCCTTCCCCTGATTGAGATAGCACTACGCCCAAAGCTATAAACGATGCATCTATATGAACACGGAATTCCTTGTTCCAATCTGGAAAGATCAAAATTGACACGTTCACCAATTTATGTTTTAAGGTGTCCAATCCCTTTTGACAATCCTCATTCCACTGGAAATTATATTCCTTCTTCAACAACTTCTCCATAGGTGTTGTAATATGTGCATAACCTTTGATGAACTTCCTGTAATATATTGTGTGATCCAGAGTTATCCTTAGTTTTCTCACTGATGTAGGTAATTGCAAATCCAGAATCACTACACTCTTGAAAGGATCCATTAATAAGCCTTGTTTTCAGACCACATGGCCTAATAAAAATCCAAAAGGTGCACAAAAAATACATTTCTTCAAATTCAATGAAATCTGACATTGTCCACACCTATCCAACATTTACCCGAGTACTTATACGTTATCCTTCAGTAGAATAAACACGATCCAATCATCTAAGTATACTTCAAGGAACTTATGAATAAATTCCTTAAAAGATGCAACCACAACTCTTGAAAAAAAATAAGTTGCATTCTTCAATCCAAAGGGAATCACTGTGTACTAATAACTCCCCCACTCTGTCGCAAAAGTAGTCTTATACCCATCTTCCTGCGCAATTTTTATCTGATGTTACCCTGGGAATCCATATGTGAAAGAATAGGCCTCGTGTCATCCTACATTCTATATGTTAAGCCATAAATAGTGGCATATTACCCCTTAATTGGGGCATATTACATTAGTATTGTTATTTTATTTATGTCGGCTTGGGTCCATTGGTTGTAATTGTACCTCCTAGTCTCCTATATATACCTAGGAGACCTTGTCATTTGGAATCATCTTGTATTTGTGAATTCAAGTAATGTATAAGGAGGTTCCTGATCCAAGTGGATATTGGTGGCCACCCACCTGTTCCAAATAGCTCCTCTTTTCTGTTTTTAGTGCAGCACGTTCTTCTGTACTTCTTTGTAATTGTGGGTTCTACACTTTTGGGGCTTTCTAAATCCCTACACATATTCCAGGTGGATACTAGTGGCCTCCCACCTAATCCAAAAGGATTATTTTGCATGTTTTCATGTCAACACATCTTGATGTACTTCCAGGGCCATTTTGGGGCCCTAAACAATGTTTTTTTTCACTCACCATAGTCAAACTATAGATGGAGTCAGAGTTTGACGATGTAATGCGTAGTTCTCGAAAATACCTTTCCATCAGGCTATCACGCACCTAAAACAGAGATCGTATGCAAAAGTTACGACCCCAGGAAGTTAAATTACTAACTTACCCAAATGGGGCCCACATAAGTTTTGCGAGGTTCATCTCCTAGGGTTAGGTTTTTGGATGTCTAAGGTTTTGAAATTCATTTTTATCATAAAAAGGCCTTCAAAGCCTCATTGCAATCATCTTCTGGTGAATGAACGTAGTCATCACATCTCTTCTCAGAGATAAAGTTGCCACCATTCTAGCGAGTCTTGCACTCTATATTTTTATAGTTTCTTTACAATTCTTTCATTAATAAAAATCAAGTATTGTTGTATTTCTCTGTTTCTGGCAATTTTCATGAGTATTTCATTGTAATGTCTCTTCTTTCATTTTGTTTTGAAAATAATTTGGATCAGTGGTATCAGAGCAGGATGCTCTTGATCATATTTCATCACATGTCCCCGACGAGGTTCGAGTATATCCACTTTGGTCTCGAGTTTGTCTCTCTTGAGGAAAATCACTCGTATGCCCAAGAAACCCTCGATGGTGGCAGAAAAGAAAAACGATGGAGCAAAAGATTATATTAACATGTTTCTTGAGAAATGTCTCGTGTGATAGAGGGACGAAATGATGGACACATCCTTCAATGCCTGGTGATAGAAATAGGTGCATCTTCATCAAGAAGCCAATTTGGAGGAACCTCTCCCTTCAAGGTACAAGTTAATTTTGATATTCCCATATTTGAAGGTCAGATAGATGCAGATTCCCTAGAAAAATGGTTAAATCTATTATAAGGTTATTTCTCTGTTCAAAAATTTTCCGACAAGGAAAAGATCACCTTCACACTCCTCAAGGCTCTCCCCCATGTCAAACATTAGTGGGAAACTTACTAGGACAAAAGTTACGAAGAGGAATCTGGAATATATGGGGTCGAGCCCACTTTGGATTTTTTGTGGATGCGGTCAAAGAATAGTACTATCCTATTGATAACTATGAAGACCAATACATGAGATGGACCACACTATGGCAAGAGAAGAGCCAAACAGTGCCAAAGTTCACAAATACATTCCATACCTTGCACACCAAGCTGATTATCAAATACTTCGAGCGACATCTGGTTCTGAAATGTTGTGGGGCTCTGCATATGTACATCCAATCCTAAATGGATTTCCTAAACATCTCATCATTGAGATCTGCCTATCGATATGATGTCAAAATCGAGCATAAATTTAGGCACCAGAATAAATGTTAATTCAGGTCTGCAAATCTACAACAACCAAAGAACAGTAAAGATGGCCCTAACCAACAACTTTTATACAACCAGTCCAAGACACATGACAAAAAGGGTAATTAAAGACGAAGAATGGCACTGGGAAGTGGTGTGACTTACACAAAATCCCCTAGCACAACACTGATGAATTTCGCTTGAAACAATCATTTGTGGTCGAGGTCAAACACACGGAGCCGAACCCTCATTCAGAATCTGATCTAGAAAATATTGAAAACAGACAGATCATCGACGTAGACCCCACTACTATTGTCGCGACCACAACAATTCAACTAGAAGAACCAGTAGATATTGAAGAGGGGGAGTGCCTCTTCCATTCACATATGTGGGTGATGATGATACTAAGAGGTAGGTGAATCAGTATCATGTACAATTTAAAAAAAAAAAAAACAACTTATACTTCAACCATATTATATATTCAATTATATCCAATGAGCAATGAACAATAGTACAAGAGTTACACCAATACACCATGCACAATATATGATAAATAACCAATAGTTATTGTTCAAGGGAAGTAATGAGTTCCAAAGGTAGCTACAACATCAAAATATAAAGTTAGGGATAAAAATCCAAAAGGAATATGCAATCCTCCAATATCAATAGAGGGTTGACCTCTCCATCCTTGCCCCTTCCTTCCAACCAAGAATATATGAGAGATAATAAAACTTTACATTAAATTATCACCATCAACCAACCATCACATAGAACCTGATGATGTTTCCTGAGACTTCTTCAACTTCTGCAATTATTCACTTCTTAGAATACTTTGATCCTGTAGCTAATATAAATCAATGTATTCTTTGAAACTCCTCCAAGTTTCACTCCTTGAATCCTCCCAGAAAAGGAGTTATAGAGAAAACTGTAGAACTTATTCAATTCTGGTTTATTCAGGAGAGCGAACTTGTATAACATTCCCCACGCGCAATATTTAAAATAAGATTTTGAAATTTGTACAGAGGAAACTACAGACCATACCCTTTCCAATGCAATTGGCCTCACTTCATTTGGATTCTCTATGAAGACGTTTTGATTGTTTTACCCGGAACATCTTAGAACACATCACCAAAAGACTTCATCCTCCCTTGAAATTTGGCCTTCTTTACTTCAGATTTCCTCTTAAATTCGTCTTATATCTCCTTTTTCATTTAAAACTTGTGTGTGTTGAAAAATGAATGTATAATGAGATGTATTTATACCCTTTATGTCACTTCCTTTTAACATTAGAGCCAACATGTAGTTTCTGCTTCAATTCACATTGTCATCTTCAAAAATTCATTTCTCCTCAATTGTGAGGATCCACGTGACATGCCACATACCACCGGAAGCGACATGACTTATACTATACATCCATGGGTTTTGTACCTGCATGTGTAATTTTCTTCATGGATTCTACTTCTATCAACTGTTGGGCTCAAACTCCAATGGCTAGGGTTGACATCAATGACTACAACCAATGACTAGGCTTGACATCAATGACAACACAAAATCTTCCAACAATCTCCCCCTTTGTCATTAATGGAAACACTCATGCTCCCCTGTCATCATGATACCAATTTCTCTCCCCCTTTGACATCAATGACAAAGGGTGGGGCCACTCCCCCTGATTTCAATGGCATAAGGTGACCTTCTTCTTTGGGGTTTCTCCCCCTGAACATGTGGCACTCAATAATACTTCATCCTTATTTTTGGTCTTTGGAACTTTTTCTTCCTTGGAATCCTTTTGTATGGCTTCTGTCTTCTCTCTCTTCTTCATGTCTAGGATGTATATGTTGTTCGGTATTCTTGCTTCAGTTGTGACCAATCTTCCTGAGTTTTTCTCTCTAGTTTTACATATTCGGGAGTCAAATGTAAGAGTGTATCCTTGATCGCATATTTTGCTGACA
This sequence comes from Picea engelmannii, assembly GCA_009831015.1. Lineage (NCBI taxonomy): Eukaryota > Viridiplantae > Streptophyta > Pinopsida > Pinales > Pinaceae > Picea > Picea engelmannii. The sequence goes on from ML802266.1 coordinate 176,547, forward strand.
CTGAGGAGATTATGGTTCAAATATTCAACCAATAGGACTTTTCCTGCTTTTATATTTTCACTTCCAAGATTTACATTTCCTTTTCCAAGTATTTTGGTAGATGAGTCATCTCCAAATGAAACATTTCCACCCTTTTTCTTCAAGCTGATAAATTTTCTTTGATCTCCAGTCATATGAGATAAGCACCCACTGTCTATGAACCATTCGACAGTTTTCATTGTGTGGAATTTCTTTCCTTTTCCATGCTCTAGTTGGTATAGGGGCATTTGGCATAGGATTATCTTCCTTCATCTCTTTGCAATCTCGTGCTTTGTGACAAAGATTATTGCACTTGTAGCATACAATATTTTGATCCATTAATGAGTCAAATGGATTATAATTTTTGTTGATAGGTCTGTGAACATTTCCATATCTAATATTTGCACCATTCATGTATCTTGTGTAGTTATTCCTTTCATTGATTCTACAATTGATTTCCTTGTGTCCAAAATTTCCACAAGTATAACAATGTCCAAGAAATAAATTTTGATACATGGGAGTAAGTGATGTTATTTGTGGTGTAGTCCATCTAGGTTACAATCTATTCTTCTATAGTTTCTTTCATACTGATTGATTTCATACCTGATGGGAGAGGATCTTCTTGATGTCTAATTCCTTCTGAATTCTAGTATTCTATATTGTTGTTCAACTTGATCTGGAGTGTTGGTTTCATCCTTTTCATCTTCCTTCTCTTGTTTTGTTGTCTTCAAACTGTCATTGTATCCTATTCATGTCTTGTTGTTTGGAGATCTTTGACTGCTAAGGATCTCATCTAATTTTCAGTTCTTTTTTCGAACTTCTTCAACTTTTATATTGTCAATGGTAGCTCCCCTTTTGTGTGATTCAATTCTTCTTTCAATTTCTCATAATCTTCTAATTGTTCCTTCAAGCTACCAATGGTCTTTTCAAGCCTGTAATTCTCTTCTTCACAACTACTCAATTCACCTTTTAGTAATATGTTTGTGTTTCTAATCTTGTTATTTTCAGTTTCAACATGCTTCAACTTTTCAAGATTCTCATCTTCTTATTCACTCTCTACATTGTCTTTGTATCCCCAAAACGAATCAAGGTTGGTTTCTTCATATGAATCTTCTTCAGAAATGATTTCTTCTTCTTATTTGGATCGTTTGGAGCATTATTTGGGATTACATATCCATTTACAACTGAGTACCAAATGTCTACTCCCAAAGTTGTTAGGTAAGTTTTCACTCTATCACTCCAGCATGCATAATTGATTCCATCAAATTGTTGAATACAATTTGGAATGTGCTCATGGTCATCCATCTTTTCTCAATATTTTCCTTCCAGTGGTTAAATTGTTCTGAAGACAACCGACTCTGATACCAATTGATGATACTGAAATGGAGGTGAATCAGTATCATGTAAAATTTAAAAACAAATTCAACTTATACTTCAACCATATTATATATTCAATTATATCCAATGAGAAATGAACAATAGCAGAAGAGTTACACCAATACACCACAATAAACCATGCACAATATACGAGAAATAACCAATAGTTATTGTTCAAGGGAAGTAATGAGCTCCAAAGGTAGCTACAACTTCCAAATATAAAGGGAGGGATAAACCTCCCAAAGGAAGATACAATCCTCCAATATCAAGAGAGGGTTGACCTCTCCATCCTTTCCCCTTCCTTCCACCCAACAATATATGAGAGATAATAAAACTTTACATTAAATTATCACCATCAACCAACCATCACATAGAACCTAATAATGCTTCCTGAGACTTCTTCAACTTTTGCAATTCTTCAATTCTTATAATAATATGATCCTGTAGATAATATAACTCAATGTATTCTCTGAAAATCGTTCAAGTTTCAGTCCTTGAATCCTCCAATAAAAGGAGTTATAGAGAAAATGGTAGACCTTATTCAATTCTAGTTTATTCATGAGAGCAAACTTGTACATCTTTCCCCACGCTCAATATTTAACGTAAGATTCTGAAATTTGTACACATGAAACTAAAACCCCTACTCTTTCCAATGCAATTGGTCTCACTTCATTTGGATTCTCTATGAAGACATTATGAATGTTTTACCTGAACACCTTAGAACAAATCAACAAAAGACTTCATCCTCCCTTGAAATTCGGCCTTCTTTACTTCAGATTTCCTCTGAATTCGACTTATATCTCCTTGTTCATTAACAAACTTGTGTGTGTTGAAAAATGAATGTATAATGAGATGTATTTATACCATTTATGTCACTTATTTTTAACATTAGAATCGACATGTAGTTTCTGCTTCAATTCACATTGTCATCTTCAAAAATTAATTTCTCCTCAATCGTGAGGATCCACGTGACGTGCTACATACCATCAGAAGTAGCATGAATTATACTATCCATCCATGGGTGTTGTACCTACATGTGTAATTTCCTTCATTTATATCTACTTCTATCAAATGTTGGGTCCAAAATATAATGGATAGGGTTGACATCAATGACTACAACCAATGACTAGGGTTGACATCAATGACAACACACAATATTTCAACAATCTCTCCCTTTGTCATTTATGAAAACATTCATGCTCCCCTTGTCATCATGATATCAATTTTTTTTCCCCTTTGACATCAATGGAAAACGGTGGGGCTTCTCCCCCAGATTTCAATGACATAAGGTGACTTTCTTCTTTGGGGTTGCTCCCCCTGAACATGTGGCACTCAATAATACTTCATCCTTATTTTTGGTCTTTGGGCCTTTTTCTTCCTTGGATTATGTCTTCTCTCTCTTCTTCATGTCTAGGATGTATATGTTGTCTGGTCTTCTTGTTGCAGTTGCAACCAATCTTCCCGAGTTCTTTTCTCTAATTTTACATTTTCGGGAGTCAAACGTAAGAGTGTATCCTTGATCACATATTTTGCTGACACTGAGAATATTATGATTTAGATATTCAACCAATAGGACTTTTCCTGATTTTACATTTTCACTTCCAAGATTTACATTTTTGTTTCCAAGTATTTTGGTAGATGAGTCATCTCCAAATGAAACATTTTCACCCTTTTTCTTCAAGCTGACAAACTTTCTTTGATATGCGGTCATATGAGATGAGCACTCACTTTCTATGAACCGTTTATCTTCTTCTTTGCATTCTTTACCGACCACACTATTCAATAGTTTTCATTGTGTGGAATTTGTTTCCCTTTCCATGCTCTAGTTGGTATAGGGACATTTGGCATAGGATTATTTTCCTTCATCTCTCTGCAATCTCGTGCTTTGTGACCAAGATTATTGCACTTGTAACATACAATATTTTGATCCATTAATGGGTCAAATGGATTATAATTTTTGTTGATAGGTCCGTGAACATTTCCATATCTACTATTTTCACCATTCATGTATCTAGCGTAGTTATTCCTTTCATTGATTCTACAATTGATTTCCTTGTGTCCAAAATTTCCACAAGTATAACAATGTCCAAGAAAGAAATTTTGATACCTGGGATTAAGTGATCTTCTTTGTGGTGTAGTCCATCTAGGTTCACAATATATTCTTCTATAGTTTCCTTCATAATGATTGCTTTCATACCTGATGGGAGATGATCTTCTTGATGTCTCATTCCTTCTAAATTCTAGTCTTATATATTGTTGTTCAACTTGCTCTAGAGTGTTGGTTTCATCATTTTCATCTTCCTTCTCTTGTTTTTTTGTCTTCAAACTGTCATTGTATCCTAGTCCCATCTTGTCATTTGGAGATATTTGACTACTAAGGATCCAATCTAATTTTTCAGTGCTTTTTTTGAACTTCTTCAACTTTTCTATTGTCAATAGTAGCTCCCCTTTTGTGTGATCCAATTCTGATTTCAATTTCTCATAATCTTCTAATTGTTCCTTCAATCTACCTATGGTCTTTTCAAGCCTGTAATTCTCTTCTTCACAACTACTCAATTCACCTTTTAGTATTATGTTTGTGTTTCTAAGCTTGTTATTTTCAGTTTCAACATGCTTCAACTTTTCAAGATTCTCATCTTCTTGTTCATTCACTACATTGTCTTTGTATCCCCAAAAGGAATCAAGGTTGGTTTCTTAATCTAAATCTTCTTCAGAAGTGATTTCTTCTTCTTATTTGGATCGTTTGGAGCATTCTTTGGGATTACATAGCCATTTACAACTGAGTACCAAATGTCTACTGCAAACGTTGTTAGGTAAGTTTTCAATCTATCACTCTAGTATGCATAATTGCTTCCATCAAATCGTTGAATCCAATTTGGAATGTGCTCATGGTCATCCATATTTGCTCAATATTTTCCTTCCAGTGGTTAGAGTGTTCTGAAGGCAACCAAATCTAATACCAATTGATGATACTGAGACGGGGGTGAATCAATATTATGTACAATTTAAAAAAAATCAACTTATACTTCAACCAGATTATATATTCAATTATATTGAATGAGCAATGAACAATAGTAGAAGAGTTACACCAATACACCACAATACACCATACACAATATATGAGAAATAACCAATAGTTATTGTTCAAGGGAAGTAATGAGTTCCAAAGGTAGCTACAACTTCCAAATATAAAGGGAGGGATAAACCTCCAAAAGGAAGATACAATCCACCAATATCAAGAGAGGGTTGACCTCTCCATCCTTTCCCCTTCCTTCCATCCAAGAATATATGAGAGACAATAAAACTTTACATTAAATTATCACCATCAACCAACCATCACATAGAACCTGATAATGCTTCCTGAGACTTCTTCAACTTTTGCAATTCTTCAATTCTTATAATACTTTGATCCTGCAGATAATATAACTCAATGTATTCTCTGAAAATCCTCCAAGTTTCACTCCTTGAATCCTCCCAGAAAAGGATTTATAGAGAAAATGGTAGACCTTATTCAATTATGGTTTATTCATGAGAGCGAACTTGTACAACATGCCCTCCGCTCAATATTTAACATAAGATTCTAAAATGTGTACATAGGAAACTACAACCCGTACTCTTTCCATTTCAATTGGTATCACTTCATTTGGATTCTCTATGAAGATGTTATGATTGTTTTACCTGGAACACCTTAGAACACATCACCAAAAGACTTCATCCTCCCTTGAAATTCGGCCTTTTTTACTTCAGATTTCCTCTGAAATTTGACTTATATCTCCTTGTTCATTAACAAAATTGTGTGTGTTGAAAAATGAATGTATAATGATATGTATTTATACCCTTTATGTCACTTCCTTTTAACATTAGAGCCGACATGTAGTTTCTGCTTCAATTCACATTGTCATCTTCAAAAATTCATTTCTCCTCAATCATGAGGATCTAGGTGACGTGCCACATACCACCGAAAGAGGAATGAATTATACTATCCATCCATGGGTGTTGTACTTGCATGTGTAATTTTATTCATGCCTATCTACTTATATAAATTGTTGAGTCCAAAATCCAATGGCTAGGGTCGACATCAATGACTACAACCAATGACTAGGGTTGACATCAATGATAACACACAATCTTCCAACAATCTCCCCCTTTGTCATTGATGGAAACACTCATGCTCCCCCTGTCATCATGATACCAATTTATCTCCCCCTTTGACATCAATGGAAAAGGGTGGGGCTTCTCCCCCTGATTTCAATGGCATAAGGTGACCTTCTTCTTTGGGGTTGCTCCCCCTGAACATGTGGCACTCAATAATACTTCATCCTTATTTTTTGTATTTTGGACTTTTTATTCCTTGGAATACTTTTGTGTGGCTTATGTATTCTCTCTCTTCTTCATGTCTAGGATGTATATGATGTCTGGTCTTCTTGTTGCAATTGCAACCAATCTTCCTAAGTTCTTTTCTCTAATTTTACATTTTTGGGAGTCAAATGTAAGAGTGTATCCTTGATCACATATTTTTCAGATACTGAGGAGATTATGCTTGAGATATTCAACCAATAGGACTTTTCCTTCTTTTAAATTTTCACTTCCAAGCTTTACAGTTCTTTTTCCAAGTATTTTGGTAAATGAGTCATCTCCAAATGCAACATTTCCACCCTTTTTCTTCAAACTGACAAATTTTCTTTTATCTTCGGTCCTATGAGATGAGTGTTGGGTCACATATTTGTCCACATTTTCATCATCTATAGACATCCATTCCATCCCTTATTCATCCTATTATCGTTCATTTATCATTCCATTTGCCATACATTTGCTACAACTGCTCATAAAATGTCATATTATTCATGTTATGCTTTAGTGGTTAATAATGATTATTCTTCCTTCATTTTTAATGAATTAAAAACTATTATGCATGATTTTTTTGATGATGGTTTGAAGACTGATTTTATGTAGCAATAGTTGCAGCAGTCAAGGTTCCAACCTCCAAATGACGCATGTGAGTTCCAACTCGTGGTTAACCGTTTTCAATGAAAAACGTGGCAGATAAGGAGAGACGAATTTGCGTGGAGTATTGTGAGCAGATGAGGATGAATCTCGAAAATATGAGACATGGGTTGTGTTCATAATGGGCCCAATTGAGTTCTTTGATGGTCGTTTTCCAATTGAAGCCATGGTTTGAGAGACATCACTGGTTCTTTAAAAGGGTATTTTTCCAGATTTACAGTTGCAGACGGTTCTCTAAACTTAGCAATTTGTTTGAGAAACCCAAGGATTTGGGGATTTGATTTGTATAAATAAGACCTCTTCAATCAGGAGAGAGTCAATCATGAAATTATATAGAATTTATTTGTAAGAAAGAGATGAACTTATGTAAGTTCTGAGTTTTCTTCAATAATACAAAGGAGCTGATGGATCTGCAATTATGTGAAACTTTCTCTTAATCTTGTAAGTCTTTTGGCCACACATGCTAGGTGAGGAAGTGCCCCCTTAATGTGGTATGTGTTGGTCTTATTCATTTACTTGTATTTTTCTTTTCATTGTCTTAATTTATCTTGGTTTATGATTAGTTGATCATTGCTTACAATTGTGTGTTGTTTATTAGATTGTTGTTACAGTAAGATTCAATTCATGTTGTTGTTACTTCATTTTGTTAATACTCCTTTAATTTATGTAAGAGTGTGGTAGTGGTTTTATTTCAGCCGAGTGTATTTTCAAGCAAGAGAGGATTTGATTGATTTTAAGTTATGTGTTTTATTTTATTAAATAGATAATAGTGTTAGTTGGAATTTGTTGCTTGCATATATTGTGCATGGTAACTTTGAAATAAAAGACTTCCTTGGGTTGACAAATTAAATAGTTGGACAAATACTACAATGAAATTAATTCAACATTAGTTCAGCCCAATGTAACGATTGTTGTTCCTTTGAGTGTATTTTTTTTTCATTTAAAAGGAACAGTTGTCGTTCCCTTCACACGATTGTTGTTCCTTTGAGTGTAGTTGATGTTCATTTGAAAGGAATAGTTTTCGTTCCTTTCGTGCAAATGTTTTTCCTTTGAGTATCATTGTTGTTCATTTGAACGGAGCAACTGTCGTCCCCTTTACGATTTTTGTTCCTTTATAGGTGTTGCATCTCTGGAGGTTGGGTATTGAAAATGGAAGGTAAGAACCTACGTAGGCAAAAAGTAAAATGATTGTGCCAACGCCTACCTTTGGCTGCTGCATAGAGGTTGTTTTTAGGACATTTAGAGCCCAACAATGACCACCCACTATATATGAACCATTCATCTTCTTCTTTGCATTCTTTACTTACCAATGTTATTCGACCATTTTCATTATGTGGAATTTCTTTCCTTTTCCATTCTCTAGTTGGTATAGGGACATTTGGCATAGGATTATCTTCCTTCATCTCTCTGCAATATCGTTCTTTGTGACCAATATTATTGCACTTGTAGAATACAATATTTTGATCAATTAATGGGTCAAATGGATTATAATTCTTGTTGACAGGTTTGTGAACATTTTCATATCTACTATTTTCACCATTCATGTATCTTGTGTATTTATTCCTTTGATTGATTCTACAATTGATTTTCTTGTGTCCAAAATTTCCACAAGTATAACAATGTCCAAGAAAGAAATTTTGATACTTGGGATTAAGTGATCTTCTTTGTGGTGTAGTCCATCTCAGTTCATGATATATTCTTCTGTATTTTCCTTCATAATGACTTCTTTCATACCTAATGGGAGAGGATCTTCTTGATGTCTCATTCCTTCTGAATTCTAGTCTTCTATATTGTTGTTCAACTTGATCAAGAGTGTTATTGTTGGACACACCTACCACACTTAGAGGGGGGGTGAATGAGTGTGGGGCTCTTTTTCCCAAAACTGCCCTCTTGCACAAAAACTCATCAATTAACATTCAACATTTATTCATTACCCATTGTTGTCATTTATAACCAGTTA